>JAQHUG010000015.1:8457233-8468179 GCA_028555095.1 Dicrostonyx torquatus
TAGTGATCAGATGCATTTAAAGAGCCTGAGCTGATCACAGAATGGGGATATCTAGAAGCATTGCCTCAGAAAAGGATCTGGATCAATTGTAAGGGGGACAACATTAAAATAAGGGTCTTAATTTCATGTGTCTCTGGTACTGTGGTGTATCCTTAGGGTTAAATACGCAGTCCTGAAGCCCCCTGCACTCTCTTCCTCCTGCAAGCTGTCAGTGTGCATGTGTGTCCTGGGCCTCTGGTGGCTTTCCCCTTTGCCTGGTCTTTGCCATTGCTTTGCCCTGCCTCCCTGTGTCCAACATCAAAATCACACTCAGGCGAAAGAAAGAAAGCCCTTTGCTTTGGCAGTCACTGTGAATGATTGCACCACAGGAAGATGAAGGCAGAAGTGTGTGAGGAGGAGTGCTGCCTCTAGTCGCTGGCAATTATCTGAGCACCCCCCCCCCAAATCCTGCTCCGGGACCCAGACCCTGGGAGTAGCCACCCAAAGGAACAGAGAGCCATCCACAGGAAACCATTTTGTCTTATGATTTCTATACTAGGCAATTTTAGCCTCATTTTCATGAGGGATGAAAAAAATAGCATCTCGCATTTATTCCCAGTGAATGTCACAAATGTGTTCTCAGACTAAAGGATATATTTTTTTTTGAGAAAAATGTTAAAATCTAAAAGCTGACAGTTAATACTTTTGTTCCATTTTAATTAAATGTCTAAAACCCTAAAGGCTTTCGCAGTGTTCATTCTGAGAGTTATTTATCTAGATAAACTGTTTATTAGTGTAGGTGAGAGATTATCGTTTTATCACACTTTATAAATTACATGTGGCTACATGCCTGCATATCAGTGTCACTGCTTCCAGCAGATACTGTAGTTGTTAAAGAACAAAAGGCAGCATCTTATTTTTTATACAACAATTTTCAGAAATATGCCCCAACATATTTAATTTACAATATAGGTTAGTAAACAATCCTGGTGTGTAGAGAGATCTAGATGGATAATAATGTCATAGCTAACGTACCTAAATAGGCTTCAAATTGCATAAAGACATGTTTATACTTAAATTGAGTGGTAAGGTATTAAATATGTATATTCACAGTCTGCACACATTCTAAAGGCAGTGAGGGGCGTGGCCTTCCCTATAAGCAATGCAGCAGGTGTTTGCATATCTGCATAGGAGGCTGCAAGTGTTGTAAAGTACTTGAATCCTTACAAGAACGAGAGTACATTTGTGATTGGTTCAATTGATCACTGCAGTCGCTTGATATTACATAAATGGTTGGTGTTGAAGCATATGGATTGGATAATAATCAGAGTTGTTCTGACATGGTCTATTTAATAATTCAGAAAGGAAAATTTGAAAATGATTCTGCACAAAGCTGCAGCACCCGGGTGACACTTTATTTATATCAATGCTCTTTGTGTGGTTTGCGAGTTGTGCAGATTGCCTGTTCAACAGAGTTATTTTTCTAAAACATCAATATTCCAAATCACCATCAGCAAACAATCAGATGCATCACCTGTCACCATGGAAGGGCTGTAACGTTAGCATCTCTGCACATGGATATAGCGGGAAACTAACTGTCCGGAAATCGCTTTTTCTGTGTATATTGAAAGTGCAACAGAAGACTGGGCGAAAGACTCCATGAACATGATCAGTCACCCTGGAAAAATTGCTCAGTGGGAACATTCATTTGGGCAGACTTGTTCTACCGAATAAATTTTTTCTGTCTATTCAACTGAAAAATATAGAGGCTAAACCAGATATAACTGTATTCTAATCTCACTGGTGAGCATGGAATAGAACAGCTTTTACAGATGGAAGAGACAGGCATTCATGGTTCCACAGACAAAGCTCGAAATTGCGAAGTTTTTAAAATATGGATAAATGTTTTTCCTGCATGTAAGTGTGTGCAACAGCTGTATCTGGTACCCAGAGAGGTCAGAATGGCGTCAGATCTTTTGGAGCTGGAGTTGCGTACAATTGTGAGGTGCCATGTAGGTACTAGGAATCAAACACAGGTCCTCTGGAAGAACAGCAAGTGCTCTTAACTGCTGACTAATCTCTCCAGCCCCAATCGGATCCTACAAATGACCGTTAAGAATACAGAAAGAGCTGGGCAGTGGAGGCGCACATTTTTAATCCCAGCACTCAGGAGGAAGAGGCAGGCAAATCTCTGTGAGTTTGAGGCCAGCCTGGCCTACAAGAGCTAGTTCCAGGACAGACTCCAAAGCTACAAAGAAACCCTGGATCAAAAAACAATGCAGAAAAAGAGGGCAACAAAGTGGTCCATATTCTCAGATGGAAGATTTTCAGCACTGTGTGTACCTAACCATCACCCTTTTGGCTTCCACTGCTACTGATTCTCTCTATCTGTGGATGTCATTTCCAAAATTGTGACCTGGAGCCAGCACTGAGACACAGTGTTTCATTGTTTCATTTTGCTTTATTTAATCAAGCAGGTGACCCAGATGCCTCCATGGAATTGTTCAAATATGCTTTATAAATGCCAAAGGGTACCAAGGATTTAACTTATTGAAACCAAAGTCAATCATTGCTGAAGTTCATCAGATAATTTTTCTACACTGTACTTGTATTGATAGCTGCGTGTGTACTTCTAAAACATAGTTACAACATGTAACGCCTTCATATGCCTGCAAATTTGCAACAAGAAAGAGCAACACTAATAAATGAGGTTCTTTTAGCATAACCTGCAACTAACATATTCCGTAACATACTATTTTACGTGTTAGATTGAGGACTCAAGAAATTATTCACCGGTTAAGAGTTTCCCTGGCCTTGTGGGAGACCTAAGTTCAATTCTCAGCACACCATGTAACCCAAGCTTGATGGTATCGAATGCCCTCTTCTGAACTGTGGTAGCAAGTACATATGCACAGCACACAAACATATACACACTAAAAGAAGTGTATAACATAAATATAAATGAATTTAAATAGTAATGTGTTATTAATAGTACTTTACATAATAAAAATAACAGTAATGGATTTTCATCATAAAAATCTGAAATTCTTATGTTGGGTAAAATTTGAATTTTTTTTGCATTTTTCTAATGCTCTGCATTCTATCCTGGTAGGAAGCAGTACATGAAATGAAACCACCTCTGCAACCTTGGGATGAACCGGTGTCAAAGAGTAATATGAAGATTTAGAGTCACAGAAAGACCACACCATCCTTACATCTTATACTCTGGGATCTGGTGCTTTTGTCTAGCTATCAGAAAATGCTCATGAATCTTTCTTGATCCATGCTACCAATACTGTTTCTTAGCCAATGTGAGAACACGCCTAGTTTGCTGTTTGTCACTATAGTGAATCAACTTAAATAGACAAAAAGGCCTATAGTGACTTATTTTATATATGTTTATAATAAAATTTCACCTTCCAACATATTTTACAAGGTAACTATCAATAGTCTATGTTATACTGATGAACCCAAAGACTAGAAAAGGAAACAGCAAGTTCAGATCAGAGTTTTGATGTAGAGATAAATCTTAATTTTAATCTTAAGACTTTAGAATCCAAAACCAATGAATTAGCCTGTCTTAGTTAGGCTTTTATTGCCGTGAAGAGATATCATAATCATGGCAACACTTATAAATGAGATGTTTATAAAGGAAAACATTTAATTGAGGCTGGCTTGCAGGTTAGAAGTTTGGTCCATTGCAGTATGGCAGGAATCATGGCTGCACAGAGGCTCACATGATGCCGGAGTGGAGTTGAAGTCCTTCATCTGGATTCCCAGGCAGCAGAAAGTGACTGCCATACTGAGCATGGCTTGAACATCTGAGTCCTCAAAGCCCACCCCCAGTGACTACTACTGCCAACAAGACCAAACCTGTTTCATCCAACAAAGTCACCCCTCCTAAAAGTGCCACTCAGTATGGGCCTATGAGGGCCATTTTTATTCAAACCACAATATAGCCTCAACTAAACTGTAAGTGATAGATGAACAAAACACATGTTGTAAACATAACTGGTCCTCACCTGTTTTTTTTTTCAAACTCTACTCTGTTTTCTAATTATTGTTTCTAATAAGGACTAGTTAGAACAATCTTGATAATGAGAATCTGGTATGATTTTTGGAAGTGAGTTTGTATATTATCAAATACCATACAAATATGATAGAAGTGTTTAAGGAACTGTCCAAAGACTTATCAATCCCTGTTCCCAATACAAAAGCCAAGAAGTTGGTGTTTACTTCATTGTGTCCCAGTATGTGTCAGTAGGAGTATATCTCAATGGAAGGACTATATTTTTTATGTATTTAAATAGCCATTGTTAATCTGTCTTTGCAGAAATGAAGGTTTTAAAAATCTTTTCTCTTACTTATAAAATTGTTCATATATCTTGCTTCTTTTTAGACCAATGAGAAATATGAGATCACTCATCTGAAACCACTTTCAATTCTCTAATAGTCATAATACAAAGATTTCAGAAGAGAATCTCACTGTGTTTAACATGTATATTCCTGGAAATTTTTAACAAAGTATGTGTTTTTTAAAAAAAGAATGAACACTCATTATAGGCATACATGGTTTTTTTTTAAAAAAAACATTGTCAAGCATTTTTATAACTTCAAATATAGTGTTTTGTACAATGTTTGTAGAAAGGACAGAGGCTTCATAATAGGAAGTCCTGGATTTCAGATTTTTGCCACTGACTCCCTATTAACCTTCAGCAATCGCCACATCAATGTCATTCTATTCAAGTCTCATCCTGACTTGAATGCCATAGCTCCTTTTCTCACATGGTTGTTTTGTGTATCTATGAACACAGCTCAAGTAAAAGTAGTCTATAATTTATAAACATTTGATGCAGTCTAAAATAGAAATACTCTTTAATCAGTATTTTTGTACCCTCAGATATTATTTAAATTATTTCCTCATTAAGACATCCATTTCGTCTTTGGAAATAAAATAAGTACCTTCAAGATCTTAAAAAATACTCTTGATTGATATGATCACCACATCTATCTACAACCTCTGCCGTTTCCTTGTATATATCTTGTCTATTATTTTCACAGTATTTACTTGAAAACTCCTTTTAAAATATAGGTTTGTAGATAATGGTCTGATCCTCCAAATTCTGGTCTGTCAGAATACGTAACATTCTTAGTGGTTTCTGATCATCCCAGAGCATTTACTAAACACTACAGCCTCTCTGTTCCACTGTGCCATCTCAGCCTAACCTCCTATCAGTCTGTGCACAATATGCAACTCTATGCAGTTTCCCCACGGAAGAGTTTACTATAGCAGCTTCCCACGAGTATACGGACCACAGGCACTGTGCAATCTTCTTCCTGTTTTGTGGTCTCGTGTCTACACACTTTCATGTCCTCCTTTCTATACAGAACAAATCACAGACCTATCACTTTGTTTCCAGGAAATGGCTGCCTCTACTCTCAGTTCCTTAGCACCTCTGTTATCATCTCTTCCCAACACTTTCAACATTTCAACCAAATAATGATGATGTCACATAAAATAATTTCTACATACAGCTGTAAATATATACACCTCTATTCTTGTTGTAATCACACTTAGTTGGAACAATTTTTCTGCCTCTCCATCTCTGCTCTTACTTCTATAAGGGACTATCTCTGCTGCGTTTATCACTAGATTCTCATTCCATCCCTAAATATTCAGTAAATATTATTATTGGAATTAATAAGTAAGAACGAATAGGATTTAAAGCAGAGTCGGGAAAGCACCATATGTCAAACATAATTGTATCTTTATACCAATTTTTAATGAAGTTCTATTTTGGTACTTGTATTTATAAACTCATTTTCTCATAGTCTCTCTGAGTGCCTAAAAAGAGGAGAGAACTAAACAGGGGAAAGAAAGACATGAAAATAAAACAAAAATTAATTTGATGGTCAATAATTAGTTTGCATTGGGTTTACTGATAACATTTGCTGTTTTCTTCTTTGAATTACTAAATAGGATGTTTATTTACTATATTTAGGTAGAAAGTCAAACCTGTCTTTGTGATTGGTATTGTTAGTAAGAAAACACTATAAATAGTTTTATTTTGTTAAAATAAAACTAAATAAATTTTAAATGTACTCGAATTTCTAAAAAAAAAATGCACACAATTTGTTATTTTGTGTTGCTTTAACAGACTGGAAAGTTACTTATTGGCCCAGGTATGAAAATCAATAAAATCACCTTTGCTCCCTACTAGATTTTAAAGTACATCCCAATCTCTGATTGGAATTAAATAAAAACCCAGAGCGGGCGGTATATACCCTTTTCTATATACAATAAAGAAACCCACCAAATGGCACAATAGACCTTAATATTATGGGGAAACGCATCTGCCATTTGGTCCACTTTCATTCTGATGAGATGGTTTGGGGTCAGCGCACAGTTGCAGCTCCTAAATGCAAATCACGGCATGATCCCAGCACATGGAATTACATCAGCGCTTTTGATGAGAGAACAGAATCAATACAGAGGTCAAAAGTGCACTACAGGGAGGAGAGCCACAATCAGGCGCAGGGATTCCCCAAGACTGCAATTCCCCTGATGGAAAGGCACAGTTGCAAGAGCGGTCTTAATGTAGAGAGGCTACCTACAGGCCACGCAGAGGACTGGCTCACAGAGGCTTTATCTCTCCCCACACTCGTCTCTGTACCAATTTGATTGGATTATGTTGTGAAGTTTGCTAACAAAATGCTGACATATAAGACAAAACTTCCAGAAAATCAATACCAAATAATTGCCTATGCCACGCTGGAAGATAAAAGAATCCTGCATATTACCTATCTTCAGTTCTAGAGTGGAGCAAGCCATGGAGCCCACAGAACCGAGTTGTTCTTATTGTGCATAATATACCTTGATATACCAGCAGGCAGCACAAATCATTTCCTTCCCCACTGTTCAATGCACAGTGATTTCATCTCTTCTATATTCATTTTTTTTTTGTCCCAGACTGATGCCCTTAAACACTGTGCACTTGTCAGATCCTGGATATCCCTTACCTGGCAGCCAAAGAGAGTACTTACAAATGAATCTTTTGTTCCCACAGTAAACGTCTCCTTGTGGTGGTGCAGCTTGATAAGTTTAAGAAATAGAGTACAATATCAACCACACTGTATTTTCCATAAGATGCTGTCTGACAAAATGCACTGCTCAATTTATTTTTATACTGAATGGATCAGCGATGAGGCAAAACAGATACCAGAGGCCCATTGTTATTGCAATGCTCAGGAAAAATGATTTCTGTACCCAGCAATATTAAAAGCCAAACTATCAAACCAATTATCAATATAACACATATGCTTTCTTACACTTCAGTGGCCAGAGTTGTTATGTTGTATAACTTTGCCCAAACACTAAGTAATCCACTGCATTCATAAGCTTAATTTGCCCCTGCTCCACTAAGGAAAATAAAAGAATATTTATCTATGGGGTCATAGCTGTGTGTCTCCTATGATTTGGTTCCAAAAAGTGATTTCAAGCTTAGAGAGCAAAGCAATGACCTAGGAAAAGGGGGAAAGGAGTTCAGTTGATAAATACATGACTATAATTATTATTTTATATACTGTCTTTTTGCTGCTGTTTTTTAAAAAAATAGATTTCTGAAAATATTTTTAATATACATGATTATTAGAAACTCCATTGATGCTAAAATTCTGCCAACCCCATTTATTCCAAAGATAGTGTACCCCTATTTATAGAAATATTCACTAGATAAAAATTTAAAGGTGCAGTCATAGAAAAAAAATAGGAATGGAAAGGAAGCTAGGACTGAAAAAAAAAACATGTCAATGTGTCTGTGTGAAATTGACTTGGACAATAAAAATATGGTGAGTTTACAATAACTGATGCTGGAAGGCATAGTCAAATCCTTTGGAATATATTAATTTTACATAATTGTTCCTTTGAACCTTATGATGCAAACAGAGGCCCTATTAATGTTGGCCATCTCCATCTTTAATCACAATAATTCAGTAACATGTTGAAATTGGAAGATGAAAGGCTGGTGCTTTATTTACATAAATATAAGCAATAAATGAGCAATTCCTGAATTGAACCAAATCAATACACACCGCATTATCGTGTTGACCTCTCTTTCTTGGAGGTCATTAAAATGTGTGAATCCTCAGAATAATACGACATCAAAACCAGAGTCAAGTCTCCATGTCTCCAGGGATATTTCCAACTCTCCTTTATCTCCTGTCTGAGACTGGCTGATGAATATGTGGCAATGTTATTTAGAGGGAATGTTACACTTGTAACTGAAAAAGATGGTCACCTCGGTGATCCATTCAGAAGACGTAGCTGGAAAGGGTTATTTAGTATGTTCTTCTTCACCACAGAAGTGAACCACAAATGGGAAAACTCTCGCTTTTCAGTACAGCCTCCTGACATGGAAACCAAGCATATAATTTAATAGCAACCAGAGACTTGGCACAGGTAAAAGCATCACATCCCCAGCAACTCAGTAAGATTGTCCTCTTTTGCCAACAAACTGTGCCTTTCTGGCAGAACAGTACAAACTTGTGAAGAATACGTTCGTTTCTTGTCCTTATTAATAACTCATGATGCAAGCAATTATTTAACATTATCTCAAACTGCCTTAAGAAATTGGATCTTCGTAAGGATCCAGAAAAAAGAAATTAAAATTCTAGCAATTTACAAGGAAAGAAGGTGAAATTACTGTTATATGACTAAATCAAGATTTCTTTTATGTAGAAATCTTCAATTTCTAGGAGACGATGTTAGCCACTATCCAAATCAGGATAAAATGAAATTAACAAATACATATTGACTCCCTACCAATTCTAACTATTCATTAGAACAAGAGTTTCAGCACCATTTACTCTTCTGATGTCAGATTAACAAAATAAGATTACAAGGAATAAAATGATTCATGGGAGAAGTTCTCCCTTAAAAAGTAAAAATGGAAGAAAAGATGCACCAAAAAGATATTTCCCTTTTTATCCCCAAAGCAACTTGAGAAAGAGTTCATCTTTGAAAGCTAAATCATATAAGTTAAGAAGAAAATGCTCTGAATTTATTAACATATGGAAACTAAAATATAAACAGAAATTTCAGAATAAGTAGGTTGTGAAATAATGTTCAAAAACAAAAGTTTTACTTTTTTATGAAAAAATAAAAGCACAGTCTTTTAAATATTAGACATTCAAATTACAAATGTGTTGTCAACTTTGGGTGGAATAAAATAAGTAGAATTTTTAATTTTTAAAATAATAATTAAATTAGAAAAAAGATAATGTACTATCTGGAATTTGCTTTTAAACAAAAAGATATGAGTATATAAGATCATATATAGGTATATACATATATATATAAGTATATATACTTATATGAATATATGTATATATAATATAATCCATAATGATTGTACTGGGAAGCAGGTTTATGTGTACCCAACACTGCTTGTCAAACTCTTCACACTTGTCGACCTTGCTGAAACATTTTCCCAGGTGACTCATTCTGCAGTCAGCATAGATGAGGTCCTCAAGCTATGTACTGAGGATACAGCAATCATGATTAGGGTTTTGTTTGCACAGTGGTTACATTGTAGACAAGGAAACAGACATTTATCAAACACATAAACTCACCAATTAAGATAATACCCCAAGAGTAACAAACAAAAGATAGAGAGAAACTGAAGAAAGAGTGTTTTGGGGGAGTGATTGCAACTCTTCTGTTTTAAAAGGTGGCATTAAAGCTAGTCTTGAATAATAGCATCAGGATACCTATAAGCACCTGGGATAGTACTTAAGAGATGCCCTCAAGCAAGCGACCTTACTTGGTGATCGCATGATTTTGACAAGGAACCAAGGAAAGTTGGTTTTCTTTGAACATGCACAGATCATACTTGGAGACAGGTTACACATGTAACATGGGTAAATAGCATGTAGCTGTGTCTTCATTTGCATATATCTGCATATAACTAAAATACACACCTGTATATATCTTCTATAGATATATGCACATATTCTCCATATATACATACACACACATACATATATATATATATATATATACTTACACACATGCTCTAATATATTTGTATACAATAATAGTGTAACTTGCAAAATCCTAACAGACCATCTCTGCTGACAATGGAGACAGCTGCTGGGAAGAAAACAATGGTGGCAGCCTGAGGTTTTCCCTTCCCCCAGGAAAGCTGTTCCATAGATAAATACACATTTCTTCTGGCCTTTGACTTGTAGTTTTCTATAAACATTAATAAGATTCAGTAGGTTTAAAAACAGAGCAAATGAGGTTGGTGGTCGGTAATAATTGGAGGAGAAAAGTGAGGAATTGGATGGTAATGGGGTGGATTTGATCAAAACACATTGTATTTATGCAAGGAATTCTTAAATAATAAAAAGGTAAGACATACATACATCCACTTTTAAAAAAGAATTAACTGCGCTCTTTGAACCAAAATCTTATTGTCTACTACTAGAAACAAAGTTAAGGGGATTGGGTCCTCAGACATAGCTAAAGGACTTGGAACAGTGGGGAAAACTCCTCAGACAAGGTTGGGAGACTGGAGTCACTTGCTTATGCATCCGTGACAGCAGCAAACTGTGAGTTCCTAACATCAGGGCTTTGCTTTCTTGATTCCTTTTTCTCCTCAACTCCTAAGAGTGCTTAGCACAAAGAAATACTGGTTGTATTATTGAGTGGCTGAAAAGAATGAAATGGATGACATATTTTGTGGTTCACAACAATTTCATATCTTTATAGGGCAGGAGGATTGATTTTCAAATGCAGAGTTTTGATTAAATTGGTCTGTTTAATAATTTGTCACAGTAAGTCCATACCCCGACAACTTGTATAGACCCCTCCCAATTACTTTTTTTCCTTTTAAGCTGCTTACATTTACTAACCTATGCTGTTTTCTTGATAAAAATGAAAATCCCAAGCCAGCCACAAACCCTTT
>JAQHUG010000015.1:8475530-8519123 GCA_028555095.1 Dicrostonyx torquatus
AGAAGAAGAAGAAGAAGAAGAAGAAGAAGAAGAAGAAGAAGAAGAAGAAGAAGAAGAAGAAGAAGAAGAAGAAGAAGAAGAAGAAGAAGAAGAGTATATAAGAATTTATATCCCTTGGGGGCAGATGCAATAAGAACTGCCACATTCTCTTCCTTACCATAATCTACTGTGTCCTCAAGTTATATGAAAAAACAAACCTGTTCTCCCTTAAGTTGTTTTTGTTGGCCATTTCACAGCAAGAAGGAAAGTAACAGATGCATCTACATCAAGGGCTTTTTAACTTACATTTTGGGGCAGAATTTGGTTTAAAACATAAGAAAAAATTATACACAAATAGAAAACAGAAAGTACAACAAAATTTGTGGTTGTTAATAAAACAGACACCTCAGTGCCATGGCAGTGAGCTTCTTCATGATCTGCACCTCCACAGGACAATAATTGCAAATCGCAGATGAGAAAGGTCAACCAAGATTCCTGCCCTGCTCTCCCACCATCATCCTAGTCCTGTGGTTTAGTTCCCTCTCCCTAATCTCTTTGCTTCACTGAAGATCATGTATGAACTATTATTTTAGAAAGTTTTTATTACATATTCAAGGAAAAGTGGTAACTAATTTCAAACTAAAAGGGCAAATTGTGACCCCCTTTGATTTATATATTTTGGAATACTATTTGGTATACATAAAATTTCCCTGTGGCCTAGACTTTATTATCATTTCTTCTTCCTACAAATCTTACTGTTGGAGCTTTGTGTTATGCAAAGATGGGTGAGAGAGCACCAATTTCTATTAAACCAGAAGCAAACTTTATTCCAGAAAGAGAAAATAAACCTTCATGGGGCACAAAAAGCTTATCAGCTATAGTTGTGACCACAGCCAAAGATCGGACTTCTGTAGCTGTGGCAATGGGCTGTTCCCGAACTTCCCTTATTATAGCCAGAAGCATAAACTCTACACTCCCCTGATACTGCCAATTTTGTGTAGTAGGGAAGGGTATGGGACAATTCACAACCAAAATGTCAGGTACATTCCATCATTTAAAATTTAACTCAGCTCATGTCAGTGCTGGTTATAAATGGCTAAAGGATTATCTACAAGCTGACTCTCAGTTTTCAGAGCACTGCTTTAGCCTTGTACAGAGCTATGGGTTATAAAGCAAAGTAACCCACTTGTAAACAGATCTTTCTGTCCTACCCAGTCCTGCAGCCATCCAGTCCCAAAGAAAGACACAAAGGCTTATTAATTATAAACTGTTTGGTTTATTGGCTCAGGCTTATTATTAACTACTTTTATAACTTAAATTAACCAGTAATTCTTGTCTATGTTAGTTATGTGGTTTGGTACCTTTTCTCAGTGCAGCATTTTTATCCTGCTTCCTCTATATCTCGGTGGTGACTGAAGACAGAGACTTTTCTCTTTCCAGAATTCTCTTAGTCTGGTTGCCCTGCCTAAACTTTCTCCCTAAACTTCTGGCAAATCAGTGTTCTATTAAACCAATATGAATGACAAATCTTTACAGAGTACAAGAGTATTTCCCACAACATGCACCGTTAATAGTTAATCCTTAAGCTGCTGGAAAAGCTGCCAATAGTTTGTTCTCATTCTCCTAGGCTTATAACTTTATATTTCTTTATTTTTCCATTTCTATTTCTGGAACCTACATTTCTATATTCTTATTCTTGGCCATTTCACCTGTGATATTGCATTTGTCTTTGTTACCTACTCATTTGTGATTGGCCAATTTGAACCCCTTTTATATATTCCCTTAGGACAAACAGTCCTGTAAAACAATAAGATTTATTGGTGGCTCATATTTTAACTTTTCTTTGAATAACTCTACTTACGTTCATGGATTCACAGACTTTTATCAAAACTCAACGAATTGAATTAAGCGGATTGCATTCCATTGCATTAATTTTATAATTGTCTCTGTAGATAGCCATAAACTTGAAAGGAAGTTTGAAGGTATGTGTTTCCCATGCTATCTCCTCCATCCATGAGACTCATTTTTAGGCAGATATGTTTTGTTATTAAGATTGTATCTCTCTTCAATGAGGAGTGATAATGAGTCAAAGAACAAGATACTAATTCTGAAAGACTGGCATTTGACTGCTCCAGGGGCACAGAAAGTAAGGCAAGCATGGGGAAACAGGAACAGATGAAACAGAAATATGAGGAAAACAATATTGAGAAGATAGGAACAAAATACAAGAGCAGCCGACCAAGAGAGAAAGCATTGAAAGGTAAAAGTAAGAAAATATGTGGAAATAAGGATGTGACTGTCTTCAGTGTGCAATGCTGCACTGTATGTGTGGTCATAATGGCTCAGCCTGATGTGAATGTCTATGAATACATTTTCACCTCTCTTACTCCTCCAGAGCCATCCTCATGCAGTTGATGCCTAGGTCAGGGAGGACTCCATGCTCAGATCCCAGACATGGCCATGACCACAAAGGCACAACTTTCTTAAGGTTACATTTCTTGTTCTTAATCTAAGCAAAACTTCATGAAAATACTTTATTAAAATATGTCCTGAAGAAATGTATCTAAGTTCTTCCCAACAAGAGAACAAAGTAACAAATATTTTTAATTCCATCAGAATAATATTCCAAGGATTAAGTGACAAGGGAATGAGGGAATAACATAATGAAAAGATGAGGAAATAGAGGGATGAGGGAATGAAGGGATGAAGAGATGAGGGGATGAGGCAATGAAAGAATGAGGGGGAAGATGTGAGGTTCCCTTCTGTGTGCTGTGAATACCATTGATGATTAAAGAAACTGCCTTAGCCTGTTGATAGGACAGAACATTGGTAGGCAGGGAAAACTAAACTGAATGCTGGGAGAAAGGAGGCAGAGTCAGTGAAAAGCCATGTAGCCCTGATGGAGATAGATGCAAGAACTTTAGTAGGTAAGCCACAGCCACATGGTGATACACAGATTACTAGAAATGGGTTAAATTAAAATGTAAGAGCTCTAGCCAATAAGAAGCTAGAGCTAATGAGCCAAACAGTGATTTAGTTAATACAGTTTCCATGTGGTTATTTTGGTTCTGGGGAGACAGGACAAGCAAGTGGCCTCCTCTCCACAACAGGATGAAGGGATGAGTTCATGAGGGAATGAAGGGTGAAGGAATAGATGAATGAAAGATAAGGGAATGAGGGGATGAAGAGTTTAAGGGCTGAAGTGACAAAGAATGGATGAGGGGATGAAGGGTGACGTGATGAGCAAATTGATGAAGGGATAAATGGATGAGGTGATGTGAGAATGAGGGGATAAGGAGATGGGGAATGAGGGGATGAGAATATGATGGATTGGTAAAGTGCTTGTCTTTTAATCATAAGGACCTGAATTTGATTCCCAGAACCAAAGCAAATATGCAAGGAATGATAGCACACATTGAGACTGTAAACTTGGTCAGGCAGTGGTGGTGCACGCCTTTAATCCCAGCACTTGGGAGCTTGGGAGGCAGAGGCAGGCAGATCTCTGTGAGGTCAAGGTCAGCCTGGTCTACAAAAACTAGTTTCAGGACAGCCAGAGATACACAGAGAAACCCTGTCGAAAGGAAAGAGAGAGACTGTAAAATTGGGTGGATCTCTGAAGCTCACTGACCAGCCAGTCTAACTTGATTGGTGAGATCCTCATCAAAAAGAGACCTTTCTCAAAAGAGAAGAATAGGTACCACAAAATTGTCCTCTGGCCTCCACATGCACGTTCACTATACTAGCTAGTTTCATGTCACCTTGACAAAGCTAAAGTGATTTTTGAAAAGGGACCCTCAGTTAAGAAAATGTCCCCAGCAAACTAGTCAGTGGCAATATTTTTGTTGTTATTGTTGGTTGTGCTGTTATTGTTTCGGTTTGGTTTGGTTTTGATTGATGATTGATATGGAGGGGCCTAGCTCAACTATGGGCAGGGTCATCCCTGGACTGGTGGTTCTACATGCTAGAAAAACACAGGCTGAGCAAGTGATGGGGTCAAACCAGGAAACAGCATTTCTCCATGTCGCATGTATCAGCTCCTGCCTCTAGGTTTCTGCCCTATTTGAGTTCCTGCACTGGCTTCCCTCAGTGATGTGACATGTTGTAGAATTGAGGGTTAAAATAAACCCTGTTCATTACAAGCTTCTTTTGGTCATGGTGTTTTCTCACAAGAGAAACCCTAACTATGACACTCACACATGCATGTACACACATATGTATACATGTACACACATACACAAAAAACTTCTGAGACCCCAGGATACTCCAAAAGTGCATATACAATATATATGGGACTCTATATTTTTAAAACAAATGAGAACACAAAGTTGGGTATTCATGAAAGGAGACAGATCTGGGAGGAGTTGAGGGAAGGTGTGAATATGACCAAAGTATAATGTAGGAAAGAAATTCTCAAAGAGAAAAATTTATAGAAATATTTTCAAGGAAAACACAAATAAATAGAAAGGGTAAAAATAACATTTCAACATTAGTTTTCCTTTCAGACTTGACTAATAGTGTGAGCAATTCATCTTCTCTCCTGTGCTATTGGATGAAAGATGGTTGGAGCACATCCCCCCTTCCCCACTGACCAACATTAGCCGTGACATTTCTGGAATTGAAGGTGTAGGTGGTAAGGTACTCAACAGTTCAGGTATTTGCTTCAGACTTGAGCCTGTGGTGTCAGTAACTTCCAAATGAGAAGCAGCTATGGGAGAGTTGGGGATTGCAGTAGCTTTTCTACTTCTGAGAAACTTCCTGTCAATGCATCTATACAAAACTTTAGGAGGTGATGGATAATCAGTTCAGCGTGGACCTTTATGATAGCCCTAGATATGTCATCGTCTCATATTTCATACAATGCAGCTCTCAGACCAGGAATTAAAGCACAAACCTGTTGAAGAAAAGAAAACCCTTTACAGTATTTGCACAGCACAGAGAATCAGTAGACTCTCCTTGAATCAAAATTTAAATTAATTCATTTTTAAGTGCTACCAAAATCAAACCAGAAAGAAATCCAAGCTATAATTTAATCTAAAAAAAATCTTCAACTTTTTTAAACCAACAAAAAGAACATTTCAGAAAGAGGCTTGTTACTAATTATATTTTGCTGACATATGCCAATTATATTCAGCGATATTGTTCTCAGCCTGCTAGGTCACACACCAGTTTGCGAGAACAATGACGCTGAATTAACGATTAAAATGAAAGCTTTCAAGATCCCTTACTCAATTAGATACTGACAAATTTACCTGTATGTCATAAAAAGTTTATAACATTTAAATAGTTACATAAAGCACATACGTATTCATACAGTTAAGCCTCCCTCTTTCCTTTTTACATTTTATATTGTTTCTTTCAAAATTTTAAGTGACTTAGTTGTATACATTTTTAGCCACTTCATCACTTAGTACCTGTATTCAGTCATCTTCAAAAGCCATTTCAAGCTAATGGAGAAAAATGCAATTCACCCACTGAATGACCTTCCAGGGAAGCCCAGTTGTTTTATGATTATAGACACATAATTTAGCTTGCAGAAGTCCCATGATGATAGACTGAATAAAGCAAGAGTTATCACAAAGACTGAAATTAAGCAAAAGATCAATGTTTTCAGACATTCATTCATTACTTTCATGACAGAAAAATGGGAGTATTCCCTTACAGCCACTGCGTAGGCAGAAAAGTAGAGGTACTGAGATAGGGCTACATGGTAAAATGTCCTGTGCTTATGGAAATAAGCTCCTGGAACCTGCCTGGACTCTATACTGACAGTTCTCTTTCAGCCAGCAATTTTGAAATTGTAAACACATGAAATGAAAAACTACTAAAGAACTTGCCAGGGTGGGCAGTTAGGCATTAGAGTCATGATTTGTACTTCTGTAGATTATTTGTTCAACTTCCATCGTGACTAACATATTTTGTTCATATATATATGTACATATACATACTTAAAAATATAAATATTAAACTTGAGAACAGCAAAATTCAGCTTTTGTAAGTTAGAGACAGCAAAGCTGTATTTGCTCTAGTCAGAAGAAGTTGTAAGATTCATGCAGAAAAGACTGTGGTCATATTCTGGAATTCAGACTATATTTCAACTTGAGTTTGGATTAAAACAAGCCTAGATTCTAGGCTTCCTTTAATTTTTGCCTTTCAAGGTACTGTTCTTTTAGTATTATCAAATTCAGCCACATTTCAGAAAAATTTTGCATGTTTAAAGATAGGTGTTTCAAGTAAGAATTGTCTGAATAATGTTACATATGAAGTCTTCTGGGTGGAGGGAGATGTCCGCATGGAATAATTGTTGTATTCAGAGGAAATCCAGGATAGAAATACTGCTTTCCTTTAAAAGCAGCTTTTCTACAAACTTTCCTGTCTCCTGAGCCCTTCTAAGTTTTCCTTGACACTTCCTGCTTTTAGAACTAGGTCAAGCATCAAGGCCATCTGAGATTTCTTTTCCACATCACTTCTTTAATACCAACTTCACCCCCAGGTAAGACGTCGAATAGGACATTTACGCTAGTTGTGGTTACTCTATACCTTAGCTTATTTGCTCCATCTTTCTTTGCATCCTGGTTAACTGGAGGATGTTACAGAGCCTTTACTTGACTTTGCATTGTTACCTCGGCTTTCAAGGTTTTAGAAAAATATCTCAGTTGTGCCAGAACATCATTGCTCCAGTAGCACTTCTTCGTCTTGGCTTGGTAAGCCGTGAGGCCCCAAGGTGTGGCCACGTCTCTGAACAGAGTCTTTGCCTTTCTCTCCTTCAGTCATCTGAAGCTGGCTTCCATCGCTGCAGCATCATTCATTCTCCCTCGCACTTTCCTCTTCACCACCTCCCTGTTCCTCTTACATGCACATATACACACACACACACACACACACACGCACAGAGAGGAAAATCTATATGTGTCAGACATTCAGCAAGGGAAAGACAAAGGCACTGAGTTAATTACCCATCATTTACTGCTGCTGAGAAGAGCAGATGGCAGCAGACGATATGTAAATGGCAAGGGGCAGTGAATTATTCGATTTTTTTAGATTAATCGTCGATGACAAAGGAAGTGATTACAGGCTGTGACATTTATACAAATGTATAAAGTACATCACACTAAAAAATAGAGCTTAATATTATTATGAGGGTGTCAGGCATATGAGCACTATTGTCACAATACAAAGCAACAAATTTACAATAACCCAAGAAACCAACCTCTTTCTACCTAAAATGTTTATGGAGCCACAGTCTCTAGAGGGAAAAGATGAACCCCAGGCTGAAGATCAGGGACAGTTCTCTAAAACTAACCAGATCAAATGAAGTGAATATGTATTCTGACTGTTTCATGCAGTAGAATAGTGCACATTGGAACATGAAAGAAATCAGGATTTGTTCTCAACAGATCGGGTGCTGCATCAGTGAGGGGACTGTGAAACAAAAAAGGTGCTAATAAAACGCAGTCCAGGAATAGAAATTAAAATAAAATGCAGTGTTTCACAATGAAGCCCATTAAGGGTGTGGAAGGAAAAATATCCAAAGGGAAAAAGATAAAATGGTTTCATTCCTATTATATAGAAATACTACTGCCGTGTCAGGCATGCACAGACAATCTCCCACTAATTTTCAAGGACAAAGTGAAGAAATTTCTGGTCAAGCTTCCTTTCTGAACACAGACAAGTTCTCTCTCTCTCTCTCTCTCTCTCTCTCTCTCTCCCTCTCTCTCTCTCTCTCTCTCTCTCACACACACACACACACACACACACACACACACACACACACGAAACAGCATCCCTTTGCAAGAAGAATGCATGGTAGCCTGTTATTTTCAGTTGCTTCAATAATTAATTGGTACATGAGAAAATCAGATGCTTTCCTTGGCAGATTAGGGAATTTGCCCCATCATCAAAATGTTTTCCATCACCTTGTTATTAAATCTATATGGTGTTAATATTATTATAAAGACAGAGCCACAGAGGCACATTTGTTCTCTGAAAGCATTCCAGCCACTGCAGTCCCCGAGGCTGCCCTGTGGAGAGAGAGCTCATCTCCAAATATTAAAATCCAGAAAGAGGGGAAGCTTGGGGCACATCTTCAGAAACACTTTCAAAATAGCCAAAGCAAAACATTACCAAAATTAATGCTGAGTATCCCACCATTATACATTCTTTGTTGACAATGGACTACCATTGTCAACAAAGAATAGGGCAGGGTAGGGCAGGAGGACAGGGCAGGAGCTGGGGTGGGGGAGGGGCACTGTTAGTCAGCAACCCCCCACAGCAGCGGTGGTAACACTAGATAGAGCATTTAAGTCTGGCAGTCCATTTTGAATGAACATGGGTTCAGGAATAAAGTGCAGGCAGAACCAATCTGCCCTGAAGAAAAGCACAGCATAAAATATTGCACAAAGAAATGAGAATTTCCAGGGTGGCTTTAACAGCAAACTATGCTGGCAGGTGCACAGAAGGAACCATTAGCATTGTGTGCTCCTTGTAGAAACTATTAGTGGTTTTGCTGTTTTGTTTAGTCATAAAAACAATATTCACAGATGCAAATAATGCTGATTTATGTCTTGGC
Source organism: Dicrostonyx torquatus (assembly GCA_028555095.1). Lineage (NCBI taxonomy): Eukaryota > Metazoa > Chordata > Mammalia > Rodentia > Cricetidae > Dicrostonyx > Dicrostonyx torquatus. Next base: position 8,484,076 of record JAQHUG010000015.1, read on the forward strand.
ATAAATATGATGGGGACTATCATGAGAAAATAAATAGGACTCCTTTTAAAATATTTACCTGTAGATGCATGTTTCTGGAATTATATATGAGTATACTTGCAACTGAGTTATTCTCACCTTTAATCAAAATTGAGTTCAGGACAAAAATCACATTACTCTTACTCAGCATTTTGCATGGTTAGGAATGTAATCATCTCTCCGCAAAAATAATACATAAAATATTGATGAAGATTAGTTATTGCCTGTACTCTATGACAAAAAAAGGGACAATTGTTCTAGTGGAGGATGCTGTGTGGAGCAGCTCCACGAATCTGTCCCTCTATACACTTGCACTGTGCTCTAATCTTAGGAATGTTGGTTAAATCATAAACCAAATAAAGTAATATCCACTGAATGAGAATAGAGGTATGTCCCAGAGAATTTCTACTTAAAAACTTAGGAGTATCCATGAATACATGTAAAATTTACAACAGAAAAATAGCAGCTCCTTTAAGCTAAAGTCGCTTGCTATTGCTGACCCGTAATTAAGAAATCTGCAACCTGTGCCCCAACTTTCCTTTAATAAACTTATATCAAACAAAATATTTATTTATTTATTTAAAATACTTCATAGTCATTCACATATTTTGGATCAAATATTTTTGGGTATCACTATCTTCCTTAGTTACTGCAAAAGACAAATAGAGGAACAGAAATGATTGTTTAGATTCCATGTGAACACCCAGGCTGCAACTCTTCCGAAAATGCAGTATTTTATATATATATAAAAAAGCGATGCTTCAGATATATTACACAAAATTTTATTTGCTTCATAACAGATTATAGTATGGACTTGTGCTTTAATAAATGAGGATTTCACTTACTAGTATTATTGACTCTACGTATGATTATGTAGCAAAAATTTTGAAAGAGCAAAGTATTATATACTAAGAAACATTTGGGTTTTTTAAGGTATGGACTATAAACACAAAATATATTAGTATAGGATAATTATACATTTGCATACATAGTCTAGTAATTAATTAGTGACTTACTCAGAATAGTATTTTGTAGTATGCATTATATACAAGGATATTCATAAGGAAATTCTTTTGTAAAAATATAAGAATTTATAATGAATCCAGTGTCTAAAATAGTATCTAGAGTTTGTTTTAAAGAGATCAGTTTAGAAATTTAGGTACATATATTTTAGGAAATATGGCTAAATTAAAAAATGATTTATCTGAGGAGAATATTGCTGATACCACTAAGTTAGGTCTGTAATAAATGAAACAAAAAATCTTTAACTACATATATGAAGGGGATTAAAATCTGAAAAAGCTTTCTGCTCATAGAATGGAATGAGCATTTAAAGCCCACTGAAGAAAGCAGATAAAGCATTCCTTAAAATCAAAAGACGAAGATCTAGATTCTAGAGGCAATTTATGCTTTTTTTATTTTTTCTTTACTCCAGTGGATATATTGAAAGCCTCTGAAATCTGAAAGAGAACTACAAACCTAGCCTAGCACGAAGAACTATATATTTCATTTTAGCTTATTCTAGTGCCTTTGTGCTCCACCTTTTGAAACGGCATCATTTGTTTTTGTAAAATATCTTAGAAACGTTTTGCATTGTGCATGCACACAAACATATATTCTGTATATTAAATATTTAGCTGCATTTTATATACATAATACATTTGCTTATAATAACACTCAGCCATTCTCCAACAGGAAAGATAGAAAGCATCCAAAAGAGAATACATGCAATCACTCCCTTTCTTATTTGAAATATATCTGATTGAGGTAATATTAATAGGACTTTAAAGCACAGATTATCTCCAATTTTCCTACTTTCTTATTTATAGACAGAAAAATACAGTTTTTCTTTTCAGAAGAACATCAATTCAAAGACTTATAAAATTCTGTCTTGTGAGAGTGGATCTTACATTTCATCTTAGGATGCTTCTTCCCCGTTCAACTCCACTGACTCCATTTTTATCAGTTCTATTTTTAAGTATAATGCAGAATTTACTATAGCAACCTAAATCCAGATCATTTTCTCTCCCTTTCTTGATCTAAATCAAGCACATACAGCCCTCTGTTGGAAGGTCTTCAGATTGCATTTTGTTGTCTTTATTTGAGGCAAAGAACATGTTTGGAATGCTATTGTTTTTTAATTTTCATGCTCACAATTTTTATGACAAGAAGGCATAGGATACCGGGTTATGTGTAGCTTCAAAACACAGCAGACAACATTTTTTGCCAAAGACAATAAAGTACATTAACACGTGGTACCTTTGCTCCAGTGACTATAATCTGTGTGTTAGTTGGGGGAACGATGATAAACTGGCAATTCTGTTCCACTACATTCGTGAGGCAGTAAAACGCTTGGGTACTGTTTACACAGAAAGGAATTAATACAGGCTTCCTCTCAGTTAGCCTATAGAAGAAATCCAGAGATGAGAAATACACTCATTTGACAAGTAATCATTTAAATGGGTTCTAGGAGCTTTTAAAATGTTAAAATATTTATATATTCATTTGCAACCACAATATTTTCCCACATTTAAAAAAGGGGTAACCCAAAGAGAAGATTCCCCAACTTTTGAGGGTTATTCTAAAAAATATGAGGCTCTTTTAGCACATTTTTAGTATCAAATTGAGCAGAAAGACTGTTGGCATAGGAGGGTGTCATCTTTCTTGGATGGCTCTGTCTTCCCATATGCTACAAACATCACCCAGGTCTCCTGCAGGTTTCTTCCTTGCATCCTATCTCCTACTGGGTTTTAACGGGAGCAGATTTCCTAACACTTCCCACTATACTTATGTCTGTCCAGTCTAAGTAGCAGCCTCGTCCTCTTGGAGAACTGTCTTCAGCAGCCGAACACAGCCCACATTCACAAACACCATGCACTGAAGCTCATCTTTGAAAAGTCATTGTTGCTGTGCATGGAAACCAAACTGCTTTTGTGGCATCTTAACGCACATTGATTAACTAGGTTTGAAATACATTTTCGTCATGAAAGTGTCCTTTTAGTCAGTGCATGTGGTAGACTGTCAGATGCGAAAACTTACTGATGCAATTTTCAATCATATAAAATACACATCAAAAAAGTCATAACTTTTAGCAAATGTTAATGACTCATCTACCAAGAAGGAAAGCTGGGTACAAATGTCTGTGCATGCCAGCATGGCTTCTCCAAAGAACGTTTAGCTTATAGGATATAGATAAAAAGTCAAACTAATTCACTTTACAGAGGGGGTAGGAGCTGACAGCTCCAGGCAAGGGGCATTAGGTCTATTTTTTAAAAGAATCAATTATTCCACATATAAGAAGATATTAGAAAGTGGATCTTGGAAACTTCTCTACATGAAAGGAAATGCTGATCTTCTTACCCCTAAGCCAAACCAGCTTTGCATTAGCGCTTATTCCAGTGCACCTAGTGTCTAGAAGCACAGTTGAATATTGTCAGAATATGAATCATGGCAGTTTGAGGGAATGAAAAAAACTTAGACCAGAGGAACAGAATAAACAGCCATGAAAACAGCAATAGCTGTTAATTCAAAACGAGAGGGGGAACTCTAATTTAAGGGCAAAACAAGCCCACCTTCACCTTCTTACTCCTCTCCTCTCCTCTCCTCTCCTCTCCTCTCCTCTCCTCTATTCTTCTGTGTTTCACCTTTTTCCTCCCACTTCCATGACAATTTGTAGGAACTCTAGTGTTTATTTGCTTTAAGAATTTATCATTCTGAAATAGGAGTGAGGAAAAGCAGTCATTGAGAGTAACAGGAAGAAAGATTTGGCATTGACAATGGCAGACTACACCAACTCAAGGTGTATCATACAATAAAACCGAGTTGAAGGGTAAAAAGTGAACAGTGTTTATAAATAATCATTCAATGGTAAATCCATAGGGTTAGACAAGAGATTTAGGAGATAGCCCCATTTTCCTAAACTCTAATTTACTCACATAATGCTCAAGAATTTTCTTCAATATTTGCAAGACAGAGATTCGGGTTCTATAGAGAATAGAGCATCTCTAGTCATAAAGGAAAAAGCTTCAGCCAAGATTAAAGCTGAAGTGATTACTGCATATTACTGAAAATATTCTGCCAAGACATTTTGCCACTAAATGTTTCACATGTTCTGCATCTATTCATTTTAAGATCTTCCTTAACTAATGGAAAAATAAAAATAATTTGGGCATCTTGATGTGTTTTAAAATCAACAACATCTCAAAGAATTGAATAAAGATCTTTTCTCTGATTTATTTACTTATTTATTTATTTTTATTCATTATGTACACAGTGTTCTACCTGCATGACAAAAGAGAACACCAGATCTCATTACAGATAGTTGTGAACCAGCATGTGCTTGCTGAGAATTGAACTCAGGACCTCTGGGAAAGTAGCCAGTGCTCTTAACCTCTGAGTCATTGCTCCAGCCCCAGGTGGTTTTTTTTTTTCTTTTGTGAAATTATTTAACCTGTTTGGAGCTATGTGGCCTCATATCTCTGAATTCAGAACACAAAATTCCACAGACATAAATGACTTACCTCAGTGGTTCTGTAGACTTTGGAATGGCACGTCCCTGGCCAGCATTCTGCTCAGGCAGGTGGCTGCAGTGGGGAGGAGACTTGATGATCTTGGCCTCACATCTGAACCGAGGGATCTAATGATAGGTTAGTCCTCTAGAACAGACCCCTCGCAACTTCCTCATGAGTGTCTTATGAATTAGGTATCCTTGGATGCCTTTTCCCCACAAGAATTCAATGGAGATGTCTTTTCTGTCATCTGTATCATTATATCTTAATGTCACCCCAGAAAACAACCTCACCTGTGGGAGATTAAGGAAGTCATGAAAGAAAATGACATTTCTCTGGGTCATACATGAAGTTTATTCTATGTCACATGGTAAGAATTCTTTTTTTTCAGCTGATGCTGAAAAGTAAACACTTGATCATCAGCAACAAAATGAGTCCCCTGTACTTTTCATAGGGCATTGCCAGGTATATGCACCCAGCATCCCAACTAAAATGTTTGGAGAACAACAGCACAGCTGGTCCTTCTATCAGAGCATCTGATATTAATTTCTACATGTCTAAGTACAATAAGGCCTGGATAAGCTACAGGATTGGCACTATTTTCAATAGGATTCTGAAAATAATCGCTTTAAGGTCTTCCTTAGCGGAAAATAAAATTACATAGAAATATCCCTGCATACTCTAAAATAAATTTCAGAACTGAAGGAATTGCCTTGGTCTTATGTTTTACAGCAAAGCATTCCATAAGTTTGATTAAGGAAATAGCTAAAACCAACAAGCAGAAAGATATAAACTACTATTAGCCTTCAATGGGCAAAACTGAGATTAGACAGTGTGATAAATTTGAAAAAATTAGATAAAAGATAAAAGTACATGTTGAAAAAAAATTTCCAAAATGATATCCTTAGAAATCTTCTCATATAAAATGAACAGTGGGAAATGATATACCTCAAGATCCAGCAACAACATTCCTGAGCATATATAACCCAAATATGCTTCATTCTACCACAGAGACTCTTGCTCAACCATGTTTTTTGCTGGTTCTATTCATAATAGCCAGAAACTGGAAACATTCTAGATGACCCTCAACAGAATTTGAAAATGTTGTACATTTACACAATCGAGTATTACTCAGCTTTTATAAGAAAAATGACATCACCCATTGCAAGCAAATGGGTGGAACTAGAAAGAAATCATCCTAAGTGAGGTAACCCAGATCCAGGTAGAAAAATATGATTAGTGCCTTAATCTACCATCATCAGAGAGACTTTCTTTTTCAGCATATGAGAGCTAATGCAGAAATCCACAACAGACATTATGTACAAAGTGAAGTACCTTGAAACACTGACCCTTAAATGGGACATCTGCATCAAACCCCTCCCTCAGAGGATAGGGAACCCCACAGAAGGGGTCACAGAAAGAATGTTAAAGGACTCCAAGAAAACAAGACCCTCTAGACTGACATGAGCAAAGCTATATGAACTCACAGAGACTGACACAACATGCACAGGGCCCACATAGATCTACACCATGTCCTCTGTGCTCATATTATGGCTTCTAGCTTAATATTTTTATGGGATTCCTAAGTGTGTGAACAAGTGGGTCTCTGACTCTTGTACCTTCTCTTGGGTTCTTTTCATGAATTGGTCCCTCTTTATCACAACTTCAATGTGATAGTTTTTGTTTTCTCTTATTACATTTTATATCTTATATATTTTATATTTTTAAAAAATTGAATGAATGAGCCAGTGAGTGAGTGAGTGAGAGTGAGTGTGTGAGTGAGCGAATGTGTGAGTGAGTGAGTGTGTGAGTATGTGAGTATGTGAGTGTGTGAGTGTGTGAGTGAGTGTGTGAGTGCGTGAATGTGTGAGTGAGTGTGTGAGTGAGTGAGGTGCATGAGTGGGTGAGTGAGTGTGTAAATGAGTGTGTGAGTGTGTGAATAAGTGAGTGAGTGCATGAGTGAGTGAGTGAGCGAGTGAGCAAGCGAGCGAGCGAGCGAGCGAGCGAAAACCTGGCCATTAGGGTAAAGGTTAACAACTAAGCTGTCACTTTTTTCTAATGGAAAAGGGAAAATCAGTTTTCTCCTATGAAGTAACAATAGGAATATCAACCATTTCAGGAGAGGTCTCGTGTTCAGGAGTATGACCAACATATAAAGGACTTCACAATTTTGTGGGTGTGCTTTATTTGATTACAGTTTGAAGGTTTTTGGTGGGGCATTTTTATTTAAGGATCTGTGGTTGCTATTTTATTGGGTTTTTATTTTTTGAGAAAGCATTTAAATTTGAGTGGAGATGGAGAAGGAAAGGATTTAAAAGGGATTGGGGAAGGCAAGAGATCATGATCACATTTTTTAAAGTTAAAAGATTTTTTTAAAATAATAAAAATCTTTAAAAAAAGAAATTCCCTTATCTAAAATAAACAAGCAAACTAAAAAGATTTGTTTGTACTATTGAATCTAAAAAGACAATCAATATGGGAAAACTGATTTTCATTGGCAACTAGATAAATCTCAAAAACTGGGGTGGGGGGAAGCATGACCCTGTGTTTTCTAACTTTGCTGAATAATCGAGAAGGCCATTGATGTTTATACTTCCTCCTTAGGCCTGTAGGCTGTGAGTCCAAACAGGAAACACATGGATGACTGAGATGACTCACTGACAGCCACTGTCACTGCACACCACAGTCGCCCCTGCAATAGCAATGCATGAAGGAAGCTGAATGTCACTTCCGTATTGTTCATGTTGATAGTCCTAGGAGCATGGATTAATGTTTATCAGAGATGCTGGCATTCTAGATGCTCCACCTTCCTTCAGAGCTTTCTATCTCATGATTTTCTAAGTCGAGGACATAGTAAATACATCCTACTAGTATCCCAACAGGAGATTTCTTTTTCTCTATCGATGAAACCAAAGGCTTAACCTAGAAGAGCGCTAATCTTTCTGCCTTTAAACTAGCATTTCCACATTCTCTCTTTCTTTGCTTCCTCTTTCCTTCCCTTAGTTTCTCTCAACCATTCTGGCATTTTCTCGATTGTCAAGTTGATCTCCGTTAAAATGTTTTGTCAACCCTTCCACTCCTGTCTTTAAAACTTTCAGTGAAGAAGGTCAAGATCAGAATATTTAGCTCAATGGTTTTAAGTTTTGAACAGATGTCAGATAAAATGGAGGATACCCAGATACATTTGAATTTCATATAAATTACAAAAATGTTTTCATATCAACATGATCTATGTGGTATTTGTAATATATTTTAAGAAATCATTCAACGTCTACCTAAAATTTACAAATAACTGGCCACTCTAAATTTTTATTTGCTAAACTAGCAAGGGCTCCTAATCCTAACATCTCTTGCCAGTGAACTCTTCCACCATTGCAGAGCAAACATTCTGCTGGAGCCAAAATTGTAGTTTCATGCTTCTCTTATACCTGCAAGTCTGACCCTTGACATTGGTTCTGTCCCCTTCCTGGCATGGGGCCTTTCTTTTACTCTGCTAAAACAGTACCGATCCAGAATACCAAGTTCAAATGCATCATCTCCATAAACTCTTGAATACTCCAGAGTCACTTTCTATAGCCTATTATCTTGCACATTCATACATCCATCAGTCCCCTGCCTTGTTCTTTCCAACTTCATTTATGACCTGAATAGCCTCTAATTCTTCTGATGCTCAGTTCCCAAACAAGGTGCAGAAGGTAGGGCTGCTACTTGTCTTGCATATTTGCATACTAACCCAGGAAAGCACTTATGTCTTCTAAAAGGAAGCAGAACAGAAAACTGACCTTAGGAAGAATCTACCATACAGAGTTTTACATGTCATTTTTTATAATTTATAAAGCAGACTAGCAAGCTTTTCAACTTTTCATCAATTAAAACAAAGCTCTAAGTTAATTGATCATCTTGGGTTACAGAAGCCTATGCAGCATTTGAATCCAGCACATGTCCCTGCTTCAACACCCCTCCACCATCTCCATTTATACTGTTGTCAGTTGCTCTTGCTGCAGCTGCTACCACAGTGTCTTTAATGTTGGTTTGGAAGCATCAGGAAATGAAAAATCCAAGCAGGGCAGCTAAGGTCAAGTAGGCAACTAAGGAACTTTGTTGGAAGCACAGATTGCAGCTGGGGCGGATGCTGCCACCATGGGAAAAACGGGAACAGCTGGGGCAGCAGAAGAGAAAAATCCACTGCATGGGGTGATGAAAATTAAGTGGAGCAGGAGCAGAGCTGACTCCACATTTCCTGGTAACTAAATGTTTGTAAGCAAACAGCAGTGCAGAGGCAGCTCTGGCAGAGAGGCTAGTCCCACGCCATCCCTGAGGGACAAAGCCCTTGGGTTTTTGCTGGGGAACCTGGCTGCTTGCAGGGAAAAGGAGAGAGGCTGCAGGCAATCCCTGGCTAGAGAGCCCAGCAGAAGTCAGGCATTTGTGCATAGTGACTGCCTGTGGGTCAGTAAATTCTTAAACATATGAAGGCTCCCTAAAGGTCACTGGATTTTTTTTTCTTTAAATTTTCAGTGCCTGATTGCTTACCACTGTATTCTCTGCTGGCTTTCAGCTTCAAGGCCAGCAGGGAGAAATGTGGTGATGCTAGGATCCAGGCAGCTTACCTGACCCTGTGGAAAATACTACCTCCTAGACAAAGAACTTTTGCCTTCCTAGGCTTTTGGAAGACCCATCTAGTAATAAATTTCATTTCTATCCCCTTTTGTTGTTGGCAGGCCTCGAAGTCAGCAGGTGCCAGGCAAGAGAAGGACCTGTATTTGGTCTCTCTTGTATTTGTGAGCTTAAAGCATGGTATCAGTTTAACATATTCTCGGTGTTAAATGCGAACCACTTGGAAGAGCAAACATTCCAGAGAATGTACTACCTGCCCATTTAAAAGCCTTAGTTGCTAAGAATAAAAGCAAACCATGGTAGTCAGGATAAGCAATGGCCCTCCCCGGTAGCCAAGGCATTATTATAAACTGAGGATCAATAGACATTACGAACCAGTGTTGCTTTTATGTTCAGCTCTAATCTTTGAGAAAAAATGTCAGTCTTCAGATTATCAAATAGGATCAGCACCCTGGTGACTGTAGCCACAAATGCAATTAGTGCATTTGATACCCGGTCAAACATTCATGAACCTTTGTAAAGTGCTTTAGTTTTCTACCCTGCATGAATATCCAGAAGTAAGCCACTGCACTATAGAGTACCCGTGTGTTCACATTTTTCAAAGTGCTTTGCCAACTCGGTTACAGGATGCCCTGTTTACGTACGGAACAACTAAAGACAAACAATTTGTAATCTCTAAAAGTTGATTCACTGATTACTTGTTTAGTCAAGATGAGTGGCTCAGGCCAAATTAAACGTGTGAAGGGCTCTTAACGTCACAAGGGATAAAATGTGTAAAATCCCAGCCAGCTAAAATTACCTTCTGCAATCAACAAAAGATTGATGCATTACCAACCCCTGTGCAATATGGCTACAGTATGTATCCTACTAAGCCCCATGCTATTTATGTAGTATCTGCCATCTATATGCTGTGACCCAGAATATGCCCCTCTCAAATTGTTTTTCTGCCTGTCTGTCACTCTTACCCCTCCTCTGAGTTTCATACTTACACAACGGATTTGGTATATATGGAAACAGGACAGAAGCAAACAGCAGTAACAGAAAACCAACCTCCTTAAATGAACATCCACCTTATTACCTGTTTTGGAAGAAAAGCAGGTCCCACAAACATCTCAAGGGAACACAGATATTCTGAAATTTGTAAACTTGCTAATAGGTGACAGAAGCTGAATGTCCATATTGCCTGGAAAGCAGCCTACAGAGATGGAGCAATGGCTGTGAGCTAGTCGTGAAACAGAGTCTCTTTGTATTTCTGTAAGTATATATCAGGACAGACACATACACACCCATTCACATACACAGGCAGATAAACACATAGACATATAAGAATGTACTCACATCCACTTGCAAACGCATGCACAGACACTCCTGTATGAGCACAAAGACACATGCAGGCAGACATCCCTCACTGCTGGCATGTGCACACCACTGAGGTCAGGTTGATAGAATATAAGAGGGGAAGAAATTCATTCATTTGCCTCTCCTAAGTAAAGATATTATCATAGGTTATGAATATGACAAAAATATGTCTGTAAGGATTGAGGGCAACAGGCCTAGAGGAGACTATACTTACTTAATATGCTATCTTCATACACATGAAGAGGGTAAAAGTAGAGCCTTTAAGTGAAGATGAAAGGCAGCAGTGTTGTTTACCCTACAGAAGAGCAAGTTAAGAGGTGATCTGGTTACCAGTGAGTACACAAAGGGCATTTTTATGAAGGTGATGGTGATTGATTGCTCTCCATATTGGCAGAGGACCTGACAGGAAAAAATGGGCCTCGAGATAGAGTTCAGGTAGATATAAAGAAAAAAATGTATTCAACTTCAGCTTCATAAAGCACAGAAATGGCTGGGAGAGCGTATGGAGAGTGCGTCCCTGGAGCTGTTTAGAAGAAAATAAGCTGTTATCTTCCTGGCATCTAAAAAGGCACCTGCTTAAGAGAACCAGCCTGTAATCACTTCTTACTTGTTCCAGGTTAGAGCAGAAGAACTGAAACTTGAAGGTGAAACAAAATGCCATGGGGATTATATTATAATGCCAACGAAGCCACAGTGTGGTTAGGACTTAATTAGAAAGACCCGGGACACCCCTGGAGCTGTCCAGAAATTATCTGAGCTCCACAGTGTTTCTTGCCATGTCAGCTCTGTCCAGCACAGCTTGTCACACTCCACTAGAGCTCTGTCCTCTGTTAGCATTGCCTTTGTTTCCTTCTTTTCCTTTCACAAGGGCTGTCTTCCTCAAGAAGTGCCTCTTCCTTCTTCCTTCTCATCAGCCCAGTTCTGCATGTGTCACAACTCAAGCCCAACCCCCAGATAGACCTTGTCTGATTTTTGTTCACCCTACCGATGATATCATATTAAAAACCATTTAAACTTTGTAGACTCCTCATGTATATTTCTGTGCAGGACTTCTTTCCCTGATGCTAAACTCCTACCTCCAGTTGTCCCTGCCATTTGTGCCTTGCATTACTCACTGGGAGACATCAAATAAAATAAAACTTTGATTTGCTGCATCCCGTGTCACTGGATTTGTGGCTCCCCTGCTCATCTTTCAAAATAGAAATTCCATTATTTCTGTTGCTCAGGTCTAAGATTTTTATAGTCATTAATATGACCTTTCTTTCTCCACACTGAATACCTAATTCATGGTAAATTCTATCAGTTTACTCCCAAAATGCATTTTAATTTAAACTTGTCCACTGCTGCCACCATGCTTCCAGTCCTCATCATTTCTCTTTTCAGTTATTACAGCCCTGTCATACTTCATGTCTCTGCTTCCTCCCTTGCCATCCGTGCATTCAAAGTGAGCCTTAACAATACGAGAACTAGGGAGTGACATCAGCAAATGGTGAGGTAGGAATTTTCTGCAATTGTCTTCCAACATGTATTGATGTTGGCAAACAGGAGTCCAGGAATACATTGGGAAAGTAGCAAAACACTTCTAGAGTAAAAATTAAAAACTCCACAGAGATATATGTGTAAAGTAAAAAGCACAGTCTCACTTTATCTACATTATCCAACCGCAAGGCTGACTATTCAGTCCCAAGAGAGCTTTTTCTTCAATTCTTTCTTTCAGTGGACCAAAAAAGAAAAGAATGTAATGAAGACTTTTTTCTTTATTATTCCATGATATTGAATGGAAGGAAGGAGGATTTTCAGGATGCAAGAAAGAGAAAAAATATGATTTGGGATTCCAGAAGAAAAGCATAAAGAGGAAGAAATAAAGCTTAGTTCAAGTCCAAATTCGGTGAGCACTACAGCAATCCAAGTATATGAGGCCCTAAGTCCTTAAAAAGGCATTTAGCTACCATAACAAGATACTAAAAAAACAGCATGATCAAATTGACACAAACAAAATCCATGACAATGACAGAATTTTGTTGTTTTATCAATGAAAGCATTTTGAATAATGCAGAGAAATATTTCTTATACATAAAGGAAATTGTGTGTGATTGGCAGAAAAATCTCATCAGGTCAAGAAAGCAGAATGACTTTCTGAAGGTGTTAAATAGGGAAGGGACCTTCTAAAAAAGATTAGCCCTGAGCAGAGCTCTCTCTCAACAATCAAAGGGATGCATTTTTCCCACTGAAACAAAAGGACAGAAATTTTATTAAAAATAACTATTACCACAACAAATTGTTAATGGCAACACAATTATAAAATCAGCATACTGAGACACTAATAACTAAAATGTGGTGACGAAGACAAGCAAAAATGTAGGTTTTATGTGTAATAGTTAATTTACCATCAGCACACATTAGCCTCTTGTAACTGCAGTGTATTTCATGTAAATTCTATGGCAGCCACAGGGCAATGCATACCAGTTAAAAAAGTCATCAGACCACAAAGAAAAATAAAACAAGTGAAAGAAAGAAAAAAAAAAACCTATAAAACAAAACAATTCACAAAACATCAACCGTATGTCATTATTTGTTAATAATCCCATCATATATAAATGAACTAAATTATCAAAGTCATACATAGTAGAATAAAAACACAAGCACACAACTCATGTACATCACATGAGAGTCATTTTAGTTTTAAGTACACAATGGTCTGAAAGTAAAGACATCAAGACAGCAAACAAAACCAAGCAGAAATAGCAATGCTTCTAGTAAAGTAGCCTTTAACCGAAACTCTGTAGAAAGATAAAAGCCATTATAAAAGAGCTAACTAATTGTGAGATTACAACTTCAATTAAATATACACAGGTGATATGTAGATATAGACATGGAGATATGGGTGCTCTGAACTTCAAAGCTCCAAAAATATGTTAAGAAATTGGGACAAATAAATAGCAAAACAATCCTAATAGAAGACTTTAGTCCCACTTCCAACTCTAGAAAGAAAGTAAAGAAGAAAATGCTGGACTTGAGCTACTGTTTACATGAATACAACAAGCAAATATATGCTAAAACTACCGTCAACAGCAGTTGGTTACTCATCATTCTCAAGCACACAGATCGTCATCCACTTTAGATCTCCTTAATCCACAAAATTAGTGAAAGAATCTAGGATCATTAAAATTACACCAACTATTTCTGCTGTCCATAATAACATAAACCTCAAAATTATTAATGAGAGTAAAACTGGAAAATTCATGAGTATGAGGAAAACACAATTATATAGCACTATATATATTTATAGATATATGTGCATATATATATATATTTCTGAGTTACTGATTACTCAAATAAGGACTCAGAAATGAAACTATAAACATCTTGAAAATAATGCAATATAAGCATAGCATAGCAGAACTTTCGGGATGCAGCATAGGCAGCTCAAGAAGGGAGCTTACCCAGACACAGAAAATCAATTATCACATGTACTCACTCATAGGTGGTTTTTAAACATAAATCCAAGAAAACCAGCCTACAAACCACAATCCCAGAGAACTTAGACAACAATGAGGACACTAACAGAGACTTACATAGATCTGACCTACATGGGAAGTAGAAAAAGACAAGATCTCCTGAGTAAACTGGGGGCATGGGGACCTTGGCGGAGGGATGAAGGGAGGAGAGAGACAGAGAAAAATGTAAAGCTCAATTAAAAAAAAAAAAGAAAGAAAGGAGCTTACAGCAATGGCTCTGTGAAGAAGGGAAAGGACTAGCATAGCTCTGAGTGAGCAGGCCAAAGCAGCAAGCAATGGGATAGAAATGAGAAAAACAACACAAAGCCTCAAAGCTCAGCTATAAAAAGATAAACAAATCTTCAACTAGACAGTGAAAATAAAAGGAGACAAATTATAAAAGCAGAAACAACGTGAAAGAAATACAAGGGATCATAAGAGACTACTATGAACAATTACAGAATACTGTCTAGCTTGGGGAAACAAGAAATTCCTAGAAACATGCACCCTACCAATACTGAAGAAGAAATAAAAAATCTAAATAAACTAGTAGTATGGAAGAAAATTGAATCAGCAATCAAAGATTAATGAGGGAGGCAGGGTAGATATATAATTCAACAGTTAAAAGTTCCTATTAATCTCCCAAAGGACCCACAATCATTCCCCAGATCCTACATAGGAAGGCTCACACTGCTTATAACTCAAACACCTAAGGGACCCAAAGCCTCTAGTCCCCAAAGTCACCTGCACTTATGTGTGCACATGCATGCACACAGACACACACAATCACACACACACACACACACACACACACACACTTAGACCTAAAATAAGTTTCTTTAAAAAATCTTAAAAAATTACATTCCAGTGAAGGAAGCCCTAAACCAAATGGTTTCACGGTTGAATACTTCCAAACATTTCAAGAATTAATACCAATCCTGATGAAATGTTTCCCAAAAATGTAAAAAAAGGGGGGGGACACTTCCAAACTCAGTTTATAATATCAAGGCCATACAAGTTTACAAAGCAAGTAACAAATTTATAAGCTATTCCTCTGATGAATATATATAAAAATGCTGAACAAAATACCAGTGAACCAAATTCAAGAATGTATTTTAAGGATCACGTGGAATTTATGTCTTGGATTCAGGATGGCACAGTATGCACGAATACATATGACATACCCCATAAAGGACAAAAACTATGCAGTCATCTCAAGATGTGGAAGAAGCAGTTGACAAAATTCGATACGTTTTTAGGGTTAAAAATTCTCACCATAATGGGTACCAAAAGGACAGGTACTCAAGAGTAATATAGGCAATGGAAGACAAGCCCACAGTCAACATCATGCTTCATGGTGAAAGATGAAGGCTTTCCTCCTAAGAGCAGACACAAGATGGTTGTGTGCACTCTCACTTCTTCTGTTCAACATAGCATTGAAAGTAATTGAAGTAGGCAAGGCAATGTGAATGAATAGCTTAAAGCTGGAAAGGAGAAAAGAAAATACTCTCGAGTTACAGAAAACGTAGTTCTATATATACAAAACCCTATACTATAGCTAGCATTGTTAAAAGAATTGCAGCACTCAAAGTAAAAAGGTTCAGTAAGTCTCTATTGAAAATATCAGTGGCATTTTCATGAAAATAAAAACCATCCTAAAAATTATACAGATCATCCAAAGAACTAAAAAAGCTAAAACAAAATGAAAAAGAGAAAGTTGTGCATTATACTTCCCAATTTCAAATTATAGCTCAAAGTTATACTAATGAAACCACTGAGACCAATGGTAGAGACTAAGCCCACATGTGTATAGTCAGCTAATCTTTGACAGAGACATGAAAAAAATGCAAATGAAAACCTGTTTCCTTCATAATACTGTTGGAAAAGCAAAGTATCTACATGAAAAAAGAGTAAAATCTGAACTTTGTCTTAAGTCATAACAAGAATCATCTCAAAACAGATCCAATACTTACACCTAAATTCCAAAATGATTTCTTTTGGAAAAAAACAGGAAAATACCTCTTAGCATTGATCAAGGCACTAATTCTTTTCAGATAAACAAATAGGATTAAGCGAAAAGGTTCTGTGGGACTAAGAAAACAATAAAAGAAACTACAACTTAGAAAGAGGTAAATTAAATTATTTGTAACCTATATATCTTATAAAGAGATAATGTTCAAAATATGGAGTGAATTAAAATTTAATGGCAAATAAATAACCTCAATCAAAAAACAGCATGGAAACTGAACAGGAATTTAAAAATAAACAAATGAACAAGGGCATGAAAACATTACTAATCACAAGAGAAATGCAGAGCAAAACCACAGTGACCTTTCATATCACTGCTGTTATGATGGATATTATCAAAAGTCAAAAAATAGTCTGTGTTGGGGAAAATATGGAAAAAATAAACTATTTGCATCTAAGCTCTTTCTCTCTCTCTCTCTCTCTCTCTCTCTCTCTCTCTCTCTCTCTCGTGTGTGTGTGTGTGTGTGTGTGTGTGTGTGTATGTGTGTGAGAGAGGAGATTTTCAAGATGTTTCAGTTATACTACTGGCCAATCCTTATGCCCATCTGGGTAATAGTTTGAATGAGAATGTCCCTAACAGGCTTAAGTACTGAACCCTTACTTGGTCACCAGTTGGTGGCACTGTTTGAGGGAGGTTTAGGGGGTCTGGCATTGCTAGAGGAAGTTTACCACTGTGGATGGGCTTTGAGTTTAAACCTACACGCCATTTTTGGCTTTCCCTTTCTGCTTCATGAGTGTGGTTGAGAATGTGAGCTCTCAGCTTCCTGCTACCTCTATGCTTTCCTGTCATTCTCAAATCCAGACATTGCCTTGGTCATTGCTTTATCACAATAACCGAAATGTAACTAATATGCCATCTTTCCCTGTTTCACAGGTGTCTTCCTCATGATGCACACATTTGCTTTATTATCTGTACTATGTTTATGTCATTGTGGCCAAACACTAGCCAGGACAATTTTAAAAAGAAAATAGTTACTTGGATTCAGGAATTCAGATTTAAGGCTCAGACTACTGTGAACTTTGTCAGAACACCATGGCAGTGGGATAGTGTAGTAGAGCAGCTTCCTGTGTTCACAGTAGACAAGAAACAGAGCAAAAGAAATGTAAGTATGGGATAAGGCAGGATAGAGAGCACCAAGAACATGACCCTCATTTTCTATTTCTAACACCTTTCCTCTGACTATTTACATTATGAATCAAGAGATTAATCCATATATTAGCTCAAAACTCTCACAATGTAAGGGTCCTTGCATATAATTTCACAAACAAACAAGCACACTTTATAAATCTCCCTTTGTCTTACCCCATTCAAGCTGACAGTAGCGATTTACCATCTCACATCCCACGTCTCATGCCTTCCCTCTGCGTTCCAAATGGAGTGTGCAAGCTCTCTCTCCTATCTGGAATGCACAGCTCCCTGCATGGGAGACTGGACAGTCTTTGCCATCTCACCTGCAGTTGCCCTACTCACATTCCAGCCTCCCCCGGTTTGATCCGGGTCTCTGCCGCAGCCTGAGTCCTCACTGTCCTCCGGGCACCTTAAGCAGAGCTCTTCAGCTTTATGCCTATGTGAAAGCTCATTTATACTACAACACTTTTCATGTTTCCCAGCCCCCACCGAGGAGAAGCCATGATCTAGCCCCTCCAAATCCAGGATACTTATTTTCACTCATTAGTCATGATTACACTGTGCCTTATTAAAGCCATTTATATGTGATTATGATAGATTCCCAAAAGATAAGGGTCAAGCCTGATTTCTTGTAACACTGCAGAGCCTTGTAGAGGGCTTGGTTGGTAGAAAGAACTAAAACGGTATTGATTTTGCTGCCTGTGTCGTGCGTGGATTGTTTAAGAAACAGTTGGGAATGTAGCACCGAGGCTCAACATAGAAGCTGCAAAAGCTTCCTGGGAATGAAAAAATATACAAGGGAAATGGAAAATTTTAAGAAAACAAACAATAAGGGAGAATGCCTTTTAAAATGTCCTATTTATAGGTTAGAAGGCTTACAACATGTGTAGTTCTGAGGAATGAGTTGCTATTCATAATTCTATGTAAAGTATAAAATATTTAAGTTTGCATGAAATTGAAGGAATAAATGGTACAATGGAAATCTTCTCCTTCCTCCTGATGGAAAATGTGTGGAATATTTCTTGTCCCAGATCACATAGTCCCCTGTGGAGTTAGAGTTCAAAGCAAACAGCATGCAGTGTCTGAATCCACATGTAAGATATAGGTGTGCCATTATATATAGCTCTGTCAGTGAGTGACTTAAGGGCAAATAGCCATATCTGCTGATTGTCATAATTCCTAGACCACTTTTTAAATTCACTTGGTCCACTTATGAGATAGGAAAAATGGAAATTTAATGCCAGGACAGCCAGAACTGTTACACAGAGAAATCCTGTCTCAAAAAACATAACAAAAAAAAAAAAACAAATAAACAAAAAATGGAGATTTGGAAAAAATATTTAAAAGCAGTCTCCCACAAAATTAGCAAATTTTTTTTTCAAAATACTGCAGATACATGAACAGAAATAAAGTAAAGGTGGCCACCAACACAAATAGCATTCCATAAAACGTTTTGGAAAAATTCCAAAAATATTGTAAACGACCAGATTTTATTTGTAGTTCTTCTTCAGATAAAGCTCAAGAAGAAGTTTTCAAATTATTATAAAAAACGTGAGCGAGATGCTTGTGATTATGACCTTGAAAACTCAGCAAAGTTCCCAAGGAGAACAAAGCAATGTTCAGCCTGACTTACACTGGTATATAAGCTGTAAATTACTGCCCTGGCCATTACACCACTGAGATAGTCTATTCGCCTGCAAGGTTACCATTAAATATTGTCCCACTGATCCAGCAAGGGTGGGAAGGGAGAAACATATGTTGGAGCAGGTTGTTAAAAAGGTGTGCTCAGGTATGAGCCGGCTTCTCAGCATTATCATCACAAACACAGCCGGAAGACCTCGCAGCTTGCCTTTTGTTCTATGCCTGGCTTTCGTTAGGGAGCCTCCAGCAGCATTTCCCAGGTGCACTGCCTGTTCAGAGGGCATTCATTCTGCCAGTGCCCAGGCGTTCAAGATAAAGGACCTAAAATACTGACAGAGCTCTGTTCTTGGATAAATGAGGCAGAGAGAAGACAACCGCACTGTGCTTTCTGGGTAATCCTACCGTTAGTTAATTCCTGAGACGTCTGAGTAAGAGTTTGAGCCAAGAAAAAAACAGACCCAAGCATTTTTTTGCCTTGAGAGACAATGAACAGCCTTGTAAATACACACCTTCTATGTATAGGAGAGCCTTTTAAATGCTGATTTCTCAAGTTGCTACAGCAGTGATACTGGTTAGAAATAGAAAGAGCACAAGATGAGCTACATTTTGCTTCACCTGGAAACATTCACAGCAGGGCTTCACCAGACTAGAGGAAGAGGGAAGCAGAGGGAACTTAGGAACAGGGGGAGCCAGTCCACCAAAGAGACTTGCTATGCCCTTTCTCTCTTATGGACATTTTGTAGATATTAACTCATTTAGCCCCAAGGCAGTTCTTAAGATCTCCTTTATAGAAGCAACAGCAGGGATGCATCAGGATTAGAGGAACCAAGGTGAGCTACTCAAAATGCGGGTGATTTGTCACTAGCCTCTTTAGCAACTCTCCCTTCTGACTCTTCTACTTCTCAACTGAGTAAAGTTTTAATTAAAACCCTCTAAATTAATCTCTAATACCAGTGGTTATGTTCTCCTTTAATAAAACCATTCACCAGTGATTTGAGCTCTTTATCTAGAGATAAATTGCTTGATAATTCAAAAAACTACTTAAATTGTGCAGAATATTAAGGACACTGGTGTGGGAAGTCCTTTTGTATACATGTTGCTTTCATTGGCTAATGAAGAAAGGAGCTGCTTACAGCCAATGGCTTAAAAGAATATAGCCAGGCTGGAAACGATATAGAGAAAGAGTATGTGGAGTCGGGGGAAGCCATGAGCTGCCAGAGGGGAAAGACACGAGCTGCCAGCTGGAACCTTACCAGTAGGTCAAGAGCCTCGTGGTAAAATATAAAATAATAGAAAGGGGTTAACCGAGGATATAAGTGCTAACTAGCAATATGCGTAAGTGATTGGCCAAGCAGTGATTAAAATAATATAGTTTCTGAGTGATTATTTTGAGGCTGAGCAGCCAGGAACAAACGAACAAGCAGCCTCCGCCTACAAGACACATGCCTTCTCTTCTCAGTAGCTATCAGGACTTTAGAAGAGCAGAAGAAGGAAGAAAAAGGAGGGAAGCCAGAAAAGAGATGGTAGGAGTCATTGTGTGACACTCCAATTGTAGGTGTTTGGGTGGAAAGCCCCCTGCCCAGGTAGTTGCCTCAATCCAAACTCCACCCTCAAGAAAACCCAAGTCAAAGATGCTTAAGATCACTCCCACAGGGTATTTAAACTGCCCTCCAGTCTCCAGTCTTTCTTTCTGACTCCCTTCTGGGGAGCTGGAACACCACCCAGGAGCACTGGCATCCATTAAATGGGCTTTTTAAAATTTGGTTTGATTTGGTCTGATTCAGATTATTACATCGGTGGAGAGGTTTATTGGGCCATAAAAATCTTTTCATCTGGAGGTCCCACTGAGAGTGTTGTTTTTCCTCACTGGCCCAGAGCCCTGTGGTAAGAAAATGCCCTCCCATACCTGCTCTCCTCCAGGCTTAAGATCAGCTTTGTCTGAGTTAAATTCTGAGTTCCAAGTCATTGATTGTGTCAAAGGCCCAGGGCCTCATACAATTTGGGCTGCCTACAAAAGATGCAATCATGCCAGGTGACCAACCTGACCTGGACAAGGACCTGCCTTGACTCTGTGGGGTTTCATCATCAGGAGATGCCCTTTCAAAGCATTCCTCACACACACACCCCTTTTTTGTTTGTTTGTTTTGTTTTTCTTTTTTTTTTTTTTTGACCCAAAAGTATACCACAGTGGACCCATTGCATTAGGCTTTGGGTTCGGTATAGACTTGGGAGATGGACACTTACAATTCAAGGCCTGATCTCCAAATGTCCTTGGGCTTCCTTTTACAAAATCCTTTTAAAGCCGGGCGGTGGTAGCGCACACCTTTAATCCCAGCACTCGCGAGGCAGAGGCAGGCGGATCTCTGTGAGTTCGAGACCAGCCTGGTCTACAAGAGCTAGTTCCAGGACAGGCTCCAAAGCCACAGAGAAACCCTGCCTCGAAAAACCAAAATAAATAAATAAATAAACAAAATCCTTTTAATTTGGGGCTGACACCTTCTGTCCCTTAATGCCTAAAAGTTTTTACCGGCATGTATACAAGCTCCCCATATGCCTATGGTGTCTGGATGTTGTGCTACCGCTCCCACTTCTGCTCCCCTTTCCCAACTCCCCTCCCCACTTCTTCAGCTGTTTGCTGTTTGTCTCACACTGAGTTGTTTTCCCTCTCCTGCGTAGGTGTTCCCTTCTTATGTTTCTGTTCTCCCTTACAGCATCTGCTAATCTGGTCCTTAATGGGATCACTTATGTCCTTGCCTGGCTTCTGCAGCCTACTCTAGGATTTTAAGCTGGTCATCTGACAACAGTTTCCTGGAAAAAGCTTTGTTTGTAATGTGTAAATAATGTGGCCCCAGTATGCTTGTTTTATGTCTGTGTGTTTGTTTTAAAATCTATAAAACTTGTAATTCTAGATTACAACATCTCTGGGAAAATACAAACGTGGATAGCTACCTTTTTTTTTTAACCTCAGTGCCATCTTTGGTAAAAGTACCCACGTGTGCTGGCCCTACCAAGGAGACATTCTGCCTCCCATATACTTCGGCTTACTAAATTATTTGTTCTAATCTTCTTGCCTCCACTAGCATTGGTAAGCTGTAAATGACTGAGTAAACTATATGTCTAAATTTAACTTATATGTCTAATTTGGCCATATATATATATATATATATATATATATATATGTGTGTGTGTGTGTGTGTGTGTGTGTGTGTGTACACACACACACATACATACAGATTTTGGTACACTGATTCTCAAATGCCTTTACAGATCTGAGAGTATGGCATTTAATAAAAGAGCTTCTTATGACAGAGAGACATGCTAGCTCCTTCACTATCCTATAACTTCTCCAAGAAGATGCATAGTTGCAAAATGCTTTCTGTCTGGAGGCTTGCCTTTGCATATGGCAATACCATACAGCAAAAATCTGCCTTCCACCTCATCAGCTTCCTGGACACTACACTGGAGGACCGATTATCTCATCCTGCCAAGTCAAGTAGACTAAACCCTAGCCCCACAGGAAAATCTTTGGGCCTCCTGGACTCAGCAACTAAAGGTAAGTAATGCTTCTAAGACTGGTATTCACCAAAGACTATGGAGAGAATTGGCATTGCCTGTGTAGCTAAAAACACTGTCTTATTTCTGCTCATTTATCCCTCTCAGATCTGTCCAATGGCATTTGATGACTTAGGGTACTGGTAGCTCATAAACTCATTTGTTAAGTTTCCTGCTAAAAACACAGACAGGTGTGACTCTTTCACAGACTTCATAGTCTAGAATTAACAAGTTTCAGGTATGTCTACAGAGGTTCAGCATTTCCAATTTCCTTTATCTGGTCTGGTAAAAACAACCTCCAGAGCGTATTTTAAATCCACCCATTTTCAAGCATATTTTATAGGTCATTCCTGCTGTCTGGGCCAAGACTAACTTAAAGAGACTCTCCAAACAATGCTAGCACCTGCACCAGCTCCTGGGATTTCACCATTGGTATAACCTCTCCAAGCTCAAATGGGCACCTACCCAACTACTAAAATCTGGGTTTTGGGGGTTTATTATTATTATTATTATTATTATTATTATTATTATTATTATTATTATCTTTTTTATTGTTAAAAGAAAAATTTACATTTACTCCCCTTATTCCAGGCCCTCCCGCTCCCCCAATACCCCAACCACCACATCCCCTTGCTTCCTTAAGTGGGGCAGGATACCCTGCCCTGTGGGAAGCCCAAGGCCCTTCCTGCTCCATCCCGGTCCAAGAAGGTGTGCATCCATATAGACTAGGTTCCCAAAAAGCCATTACATGCAGAAGAGATAGGTCCCTGTGCCATTATCATTGACTTCTCAGTCAGTCCCCATTGGCAGCCACACTAAAATCTGGTTTTAAAGGACATATCTGCTCTCATGTTTTACCTGTGCCTCTCGTGTACAACCAGGGCACTTTTCTGTCCCCTTCTTTCTGGCAGCTAATGACCCTTCCCATGGCTAGCTCCATTCATAGGGCCCATAATCTATTTTTCTTCTAGTACTTGCCTTCTCATCTCCCTCAAGGAAAAGATGCCTGAGGTCTCCAGGATGACAGTTAACAGGATGCCTCTCCTGCCACACCTCTCACTGAGCATGAGCCCATCAACTCCCAACTCTCTCCTCCCCCACATTGCCCTATGTTGGCAGAAAGTAGCCAGACTTGAACTGGTGCTCCTATACCCAAAGAGTTTGGGATGTATGGTTAAAAGCATCGCCCCAGCCCCTGAACTCCATATATCCAAAGAGTCTGGAATGTTTGGATAGAAAGTTCCATCCCAAGTCCACTCCCCTGGGAGTTGCCTCAGTGCAAACTCAACCCCCAAGAAAGCCCACCAAACAACGATCCTCCTCAGAGATGCTCAAGACCCCTCCCACAGGGTATTTAACTTGCCACCCCCCAGAGAACAAACACGTGGTTTTCAGTCTTCCTTTCTGTCTCCTCACTGGGGTGCTAGAACACTACCCGGGAGCGCTAGCATCCATTAAACTTGGCCTTTAAAAAAATGGTTTGATTTGGTCTGATGCAGATTGTTGCCTTGGCAGAGAGGTTTATCAGGCCACAAAAACTTTGCAGTAGGTAGAGCTGTGCAGAGCCCTATTCATAGCAAAATGCCACCTAGTGTTGGTTGCCTCTGAGTTCTGGAGGTCAGAAGTCTAACATCGTTGATTTCCATAGATAACAGTGCAGGGGGGTTCTCTTCTAGACCTCTCTCATCTAGCTTTGTCATCCTCTTCCCTCAGTACTTAGCAGGTTCCAAATTTACCTCTCACATATGAAACCCAGTCATACTGGATGAAGACCTACCCTGATGACTCGATTTTGATAATCTTCAAGTAATTTCCGTGTTTACAGGTAGTGAAGATTGGTATTGGACGGAGACCCAATTTTACCCAGAATATTGGTCACCATTAAGAGTAAACTGGGATTGGAAGTAAAAGTTATTTGATAGAGGGTCCAATGCCAGCACCAGTTTCTGAAATCTGCAGCAACCCACATGAAGCAATGAACTGGTAAAAATCCCCAAAAGATATGTCTCCTGAAGACAGATGTCTGTCATTTTTCTAGCCTTCATCCTTTTCTTTCTCTTGAAAACCTCATCCTGTTCACACACACTGGGAAGAGGGCCTCCTTACCCCAAATTCCATTCCACTATGCATCTCTCTATTACTTTCTGTTCCTGGAAATGTGTCCATTTATCCAGAACTACTTTTCTAAGGACCCAGAGTTGTAAAACTATGACCACAAATTCTCCAGCATAGTATTCATACTATGTGAAGAAACCATAGTTGGAATCTATAAGCACCACATTTGAAATTCTAAGCAACTGACAGGAAAATAGAACAGGCAAAAACAAAGAAGCAGTGAGCTCTGGGCCTATCTCCCCTCAGGTTCCCTCTTTGACTTTGCAGGGACCACATATATAAGTCAATATATATATCGTGTGTGTGTATATGTGTGTTAGGGCTATTACTTATTTGGTGTCAGTGTTGATTGGAATTGAATAAGTCCTGCCTTGTATATTTATATGCACAGTTGCACCACAGAATTTACACTATAGGAGGAACCACGATGAGAAGTCTCATTTCAGAGGTAGAATTCAGTCTAATTTAGAAACCACTTTAAGTGTTTGAAAAGGCTATAAACTCTGTTTTCTTCCATTTGCACCATAACAATTTTGTCTCATGATTTTTCACAGTAACCCTGGAATAAACCATCAAATGGTTAATTCATTTTAAGATGAAAAACTGAAAATTAAAGTAAATATGTAGCCTATTCACAAATTGCTGCTGCTAATGGAGGTGCACTTTTTTTTTTTGTCATTTCATCATTACAAATCATGTTTTAGAACAGAAACTCAAGCTATTCTACTCAGTGTTTCAAATAAGACAATATGGTTTTCTCTGAAATAAGAAATTCAACATACGTTGCAAAATATAATAAACAACTGTTCACTGTACAAACATCTTTATTACCTAGTCATACTTTTCTATATTAGTCTTAAGCTTATTTACTCTGCTCATGCTTTAAAAATTGGTCTTCTAATCCAACAAAACAACATTTTCTAGAGAAAATAATATCCTTCTGGATAGTGCTTAGAAATACCTAGCTTTTAAAAACATTAAAAAAATTCAGTTTTTAAAAGAATATAAGGACAAGAATTCTGAAATATTATAACATGTCATGCTACCTCCATGAGAAGTATTCTTTGTAATGATGTCACATAAAGAAAAGCCTAATTATTAATAATTGATATACCTATACTAAGTTTAAAATGTAAGAATACTTCCATGTTTGTTCTTTTTTTCTATTTTTATAATTTATTCTTTCAACAACTCCATTTATTTATATTGCGGATTTCAGCCATTTTCACCCCTATGACTCTCCCTCTCTTTCCCCAGTCCTTCTTCTTACATGTAAGGCCACCTTCCTACCTTCATGTCTTATTTGTGTGTGACCCACAGAGTATAACTAGGGTTGTTTGCATGAACATGGCAGCATGGGTGGGAGGTTACTTACCAGACCATGGACTACTTTTCAGTTTCTACATCACTGCAAAAAATGACTCTCTCTCCTTCAGAAGCCATTAACTGCAAACAATCCCTCGGGGATGGGTGGGCATTTCCCCATTTGTAGAATTATAATATTCTAATGGTCAGTAGAAGATAAAACCTGTTGAACTAGCTGTTTTTTAATCCTACAATCATGAATTCTGACAATATTCACTCGCTGCATCTATAAACATATAAAATCTTTAAATAATCATATACTGAAATGAATAACTGTCTGAAATGAGTACAAATACATGATATATTGTACAATCTATCCATGTGTTTCATGTCTCATTTTTAAAACTATATATTTCGCAGTACAACTTTAGATAAAAGAGTGAACAAAATGGGAACCTTAAAGTGACAACAGAAACAATACAGATTAGCAATGCCACCTTGAGTGCTTCTGAAGGGTTAAGAATGAGCCCCTAGTATTGAAGACCCCACAGTTAGGACAAAAGGACTTAGATAATATCAGCTTGATCTGACATGAATGCCTCTTTTCTGTGATCTAGCTTTTATGGCTTCAGGAATACGATGAAAGCTATCAAGGAAGGAGGCAGCACAATTCTACTCGGCTTCTGCACCAATGAGCCATGAAAATTACAAGGATAGCAAAAGATGCATAAAGGTGCAAGAAGTGGAATTTACATAGAGGTGGCAACCAGCATCTCTCTAATTGGACTTAAGGCTCACTCAGAAGAAAGGAAATCATGTCTGCTGTGAGAAGCATAACCAGCTTCCTTGAGATAGTGAGGTCATGGACCTTTGAAAAGGATCTAATACCATCACTTTGCTAGACCCGCATAATTCAACACTAAGTTCTAAATCTTATCCTTAGACCTACAGGTAAATGTAGCTACCACCCCTCCTCAAAGCTTCTCTTTCCAGCAAATGGAGACCATCATGAAAAAAAAAAAAAAAACCACAACGGAACACAAGGCAGACATCACTGGATTGTGAGGAGCCCAGCCCTAACAGATAAATATATGTCACAGCTCCTGTCTATGGGTCAGAGAAAAATCTCAGAACAGTGGATAGAAAGATTATAAGAACAAAAATACCAGGAAGTCTACTGTAAAATAGTCTTCTGGAAATGCCTTCGTAATATGACTGGAGCAATAGCAATATCAGTGGACATGCTAACATGGACGGGACAACTTTTCATGGGTCACACCCATAAGCAACAAACTACAGGCAACTATTGACTGCTTGGTGGAGAAGAATTAGCCTCTCCCTGTGATGAGGGTCCTTATCTACTACACAGTATAGAATAATAAGACTTGAAATCATATACAAACAAAATTAATTCAGAAGGTTCTATTTATATATTTGTGTGTATGTAAATACACACACACATACACACACTTACCTGCATATGTAGTAAATATAATTAAAGATAAAGAGGTTATCAACCTGAGTGGATGTATGGGAAAGAATTGGGGAAATATAAGATGGGCTGGAGGAAGGGGAGGGGTTAAGTGATGTAACTATATTTTAATTAAAATCATTTAAAAATTGTTTTCAAAAACACAGAATAGTTAAGTAGCCCAGAAAAGTGGAGGATTTCTTTTATATGTTCTCCATGAATTCTACATTTATACCTACCACACATACTTCTTCTAGTTGTCCCAAAGTGTTGTAAGAGGGGGCGGCTGTGTTCCCGGCACCTGGGTCCCAGCCCCCAGTCCCCAGCCTGCTTTTGGCCCTGGTTTATACCTGGAATAATTATGCACAAACTGTAATTTATTAAATTACTGCCTGGCCCATTATCTCTAGCCTTTTCTTGGCTAATTCTTACATCTGATTCAGCCCATTCCTAAAAGTTTGTGTGTCACCATGAGGTGGTGGCTTACCAGACGATTCTAACGTACGTCCATGTCGGGCAGAGGAATCATGGCGTCTCTGGAAGTGCCTTCTTTCACACCGCCTTCCATTCTGTCTACTCCGCCCGCCTAAGGGCTGACCTATCCTACAGGCCAAGGCAGCTTCTTTATTAACCAAAGAAAGCAACAGAATGGCTCATACTGTTAGATAAATTACTTAGGCTTGGAAAAAAAATATATATGGAGAGAGTAATAAAATAAAAAATGCCTTAAAAAAAAGAAAAGGTAAAGTCTTTAAAAAGACAGACTACAGATAGTTATAGATTAAAAATTAAATAAATAAGCCATGTAAACATGGAAAATTCACAGAATGTCTGGAGTATGTATTTTATTGTGTTTTCTTTAAATTTTTTGACTGTGAAGGAGCTAAGTTCAGAGAAACATTTCATTATAGGGGCTGCCAAGCTAAACCAGCATGTATATTATAAAGGTATTATTGCTTCACAATTTGGGTCTAAGGATATGATGTTTTTGGAAAGAGGTACTTCTTTTGTTTTCATAGAGGATGAGAACCTGAGGACTTCTCTTATACCAATCTGGTATGATAGACCACGCCCTCCTGAAAGGTTGATATGAACACCTTCAGAAAATTACTTCACTCAACTGCTGATTGAGATGTACCTGCCACTCAGTTTATGCCATGAAAGACCTAATTAACAGTGCCCCCATACAGCAGGAAGCAGTTTGGAGAGAAATAACTGTGCCCATATTCCCAAATATTGTTTATAAATGCTTTTTTTACATTTAAAGGGGGAGATGATATAGATATGAATAATATGCATTTGAAATAGATATAAATAATTTGCATTGATATAAATTTTGCTTTATTGACATAAATTTAAGGTCAATTTTGCTATATATGTATACATATATTTCTGATCTTGATTAAAGTATTGTGATTGTGTAGTTCATTTAAAAATATAATGTATAATTAGGAAATATAGATTGTTAATGGATAATCATCTATAATAGTTAAGTTTGTAGTCATGTTAGATTTTCTAGATATGCGTAGATATATTTCAGTTAGATAGGTATTCTTCATATCTCTCAAAGACTACAGAATATGGCATTTTAAATATTTTAATAACTTAGGGCTTTTCATGACAATGAGACACGTTTGCTCCTGGCAGCACCAAGCTACTTCCTGAGGAAGATGGGCATCGAAGAGGCTACTTATGGAATTTGCTAGCTATTTCGGCAAGAAACTGCTCTTGCCTGGACTGCTTAAATGGACACAAAGAACCCGCAGAAAGAGGACTGCTGAACTTGCCTAAAGGTGAGATGATCCTTCAAGGTTCTTGCTTCATGAAAGAGTCTGCGAGACATTCTGCAGGACACAAAAGAAAGTGACTGAACTGTCTTTGAATTTTCCTGCTTCATGGAAATGTCTGCTAGATGCTATGGGCCTGTAGGCTGAAGATGGATGCCCCCACAGTACAAAAGAACTTTGGGTGGCTGTCCAGGCAGCGAGATGTCTCTGTCATTTCTAGAGTCCTGTAGTTGCTTATTTCTTGTTTATTTAGGTAATGTTATATCCTTCTGGAGTCTTTGATGGAATTGAAGAATGGATAGTTATAGTTATAGTTTTCCTTAGTTATGATAAAAGATAAAAAAGATCTAAATATTGTAATTGTAATTCTTGCTTGATAACTGTTTTGTTATATGTAATTTTACTATGTTAAAATGAAAGCCTTTCTTTTTTGTTTAAACAGAAAAAGGGGAAATGGTGTAGGGGGGTTCTTCTGTATTTTGTGTTGCTTTCATTGGTTAATAAAGAGAATGCCTGGCCTGTAAGATAGGACACAGCCCTTAGGTGGGCAGAGTAGACAGAACAGAGTTCGGGGAAGAAAGGAAGTGGGGCAGACACCATGATCTTCTGGCCCAAGATGGATGCAGGTTAGAATCTTTCGATAAGTCACCACCTCGTGGTGACATACAGACGTTTATAATGGATTAATTTTAGATGTGAGAGCTAGCCAAGAAAAGGCTAGTGATAATGGGCAGGCAGAATTTAAATGAATACAGTCTGTGTGTAATCATTTTGGGCATAAACTAGCGGTCACGGCCGGGAGCCAGTTGCTGGGAACAAAAGGGCCCGTGTTCCTCTCAGGTGCCTGGAAAATGGCCCCGCTCTCCAGTGAGAACACAGCCTGCACCCCCTTTTACAACACCAAAGAATCTTAAGAGGCTGGGACTGGTGGTGTACACTTGGAGTCTCACCATTCATGAGACTTAGACATCAGAATTATTGCCATTTCAAGGCAAGCTTAGTGTATGTAATGAGACCTGCCTCAAAAAATACAGATAAGGCTAATAAGATTGCTTAGTTGAGAAAGATGCCTACAACACAAACCTAGCAACTGGAATTTGACCCCAGGACTGCAGAGAAGAAGGAAAGAGTCAATTCCTGCAAGCTGGTCTCTAACTTCCACATGTGCATCATGGCATATGAACACACTCACATATATTTTACACACACATACACATGTGTATACATACACACAAATCAATAAAAAATTAAAACATAAACAGAACAGTTAACTTAAAAACATGAATGGCCATGAGATTAACTATCTTATAAAGCACAGGAAACAGAATTGCTGGCATAAAGAAAATTCGTCAGCATTTGACATTGGCTAGATCTAAATAAGAAGAAAATAAGAAATTAGGTACTTTATGAAGACTCTTTAGGAAAATGAAAATATTCAAGGGATTCAGGAAAACCCCTCTTTGGGATACCCCCATATCCTGTATGAACACATGCATTGAAGCTGCAGGCTCACATTTTGTGATTTTAAGGGAGTTGAGTAATACACTGGTGCTGTAGTCTTCTGTAACAAATGAAACAACATAGAAAGTGAATCATTCAGAGATTAATTATTTTGTGCCAGCACATTTTCAGCTCTGACTCTCCAATGCAAAGCTAAAGTGTCCAAGGAGGAAATCAGAATCAATTTAATTTTACCAATAATTGGTATGCTTAGCTAAAGTTAGGACATGGGAAGGAAACCTGGAGATCTGTATCTCTAAAATGTGAATCATCATATGAATTACAATAATTTAATGATTAGCACTTTAAAACTAATGTGTCTGGAGGGTGACGAGCTCTAAAAGAAGCCCCTTGCTGAGTTCCTCTGCAGCCACATCTACAGATTATTCCCAGTGTAATCAAGAAGAAGTCTTTAAACAGACCCAATGGCTTTCAGAGGAAATTCCCCTCAACAAACCCCTAACACTTTTCCCAAACACAAAAATTACTAGAAAGAATAGATTTACTCTGAGGGAGATACCAAATGCATTAGTATGCACAAAATAACCGCTTATTCCCCAAATAAATAAAGTATTCACATAAAAACTGCATTACCAAGATATAACTGCAATTATTTAAAACAATTTTAAAAACCTCTCTATATAAGAAACTTCTCCCTACCACTTCCCTTCAATCTTACAGGGCCATGGAAGTGTCACTTTAATGCTGACACATATTTTTCCAGCTGAGGTAAGGGAGTGGCCAACATCATGCTTCTTTCAGATATATTTACACTTATTTATATTTCACTGTGCTTTAAGATAAAGATATTTAGAAAAGTGAAGCAAAGGGGCAATTCCCATCAAAGAATCAAATGCAGAACAAAATTGAGTTCTAAAATTAACCTCCCATATTAATAATCCTTATTTCCAAATAATGTCCCAATCCACATCTAAAAATACGACCACCAGGACCCTAGTCAAATATCCCTTGAAATTTAATGTTATTATATGTATAAGAATGCTTGACTATCCTTTGGCCGTAATTTGAATTTGAATAAAGGTTTCTTGCTTTTGCGTCAAATAGTGTCACATTTAAACTAAAAAACATAAATATGAGGTATTGATGACTATAAAAGTGAATTTCCTCCAGAAAATTTTCACCATTTCTGTGTCAGACATCCAAATGACGCTGCTGGTGGTGTTTGACAACCACATAACTACTCTACCGCAGTGCAGCTCCTAGGAGAGTGAGTAGAGCATCAGTCACTTCGGAAAACACTGCACTAGATCCCCAACCTCAGTAGGACAGTCGCATCAGGCATTCACAAGTCAGACTCCCAAATTTCCAGTTCTCAAGGATTCAGAATCACACCAATTAAAACTACATCCACATCCCACCTCATCCTAGAGAGAATGAATATCACTAAGAAAACACGTGATGCTAAAGCCCACTAAGAATCTGAGGTGTGGTGGTTTGGAAAAAAATGACTGTCATAGGGAGTGTCACTATTAGGAGATGTGGCTTTGTTGGAGTAGGTATGGCCTTGGAGAAAGTGTGTCACTGTGGGAACAGACTTTGAAGTCTGCTATGCTCAAACTGTGCCCAGTGTGGACACAGACTCTTTCAGGTGCCTACAAATCAAGATGTAGAAATCTCAGTTCCTCCAACACTGTGTCTGCTTGCACACCACCATGCCCAACAATGGGGGTGGTGGACTAAACCTCTGAATTTGTAAGCCCCAATTAAATGTTTTCCTTTATAAGAGTTGCTGTGGTCATGGTGTCTCTTTACAGCAATAGAGATCCTAACTAAGTCATGAGCAAAGAGAAAACATACACTGCTGGTAGGGATTTAAACTGATACAGACATGAAAAATCGATAAGGAGGTCTGTCACAACACAAATAAACAAAAATCTCCTGCCACCGAACAGAGCCATACCACCCCTGGGTATACACCCAAAGGATTCTAACTCTGCACACTGGCACAGAGACACTTGCATGGACATGTTCATGGCAGCACTATGCACAATTGCCAGCTGTAAGCAGCCAGGCTATCTAGCCAATGAACACAAGGAAATGTGTATGCATACTGGAATTTTATTCCTCTGTGAAGAATAAAATTATAATTTCTGAAGAAAATGAATGGAACTAGAGAACAATAGTGTTAAGTAAAATAAATAAAACACAAAAAGACAAATGTCATATATTAATTTTAATACAGGGTGTGTGATTGCGTCTGTGTGTGTACAGTACTTAAAAATAAAGGAGAGAAGGAGCTAGGGAAAAGGAGAGAAGAAGGACAGAGAATAATAAGGAGAAGCAAATAATAACAAATCTTAAGATGCCATAATGAAATCCATTTCTTTGTGTGCTAACCAAGAATTTATTTTTTTTAAAAAAAGTAAATAAAAAGAAGCACACACAAAAGCATCAAAAACCATTTTATAACTCTGAAATGTAGCCAGAGAAGCCTCGTTAAATCAAGTCTTTACATTGCCTAAGATTAGGTTTAAATAAGACAGCAAAGTCAGTGTATCAGGGCTTGGACAAACCATATTACTCTCTGTTGTAAATCAAATGCACTGTGGGACTCACAGCCAACACCGTCAGTAGGTAGCTTAATATAATTTAACAGCAACCAGAAAGGATAGAACCAACTTCTTGTCCACACTCAACCAAGAAGAAAGAGAGTAAAATATGCTTAATGGAGACCACAGATGGAATTTCTGTTTATTTCCCCTGCCTCAATCATTTGATCACAGTCATTACAGAGAAGAAAAAAAAAAACCTGACCATTATTGAAGAGAACCAATAAAGAATAAGCTTTTACTGGTAAACACCAAGAAAATCACAAAAACTGGAAGATCACAATTAGAAGTCACTTTCCTATAAATGTTTAGATGAAAGGAAAAAAAAGGACTTGTTACATAACCAGATAATGAAAACCAACTTTAGAAAGGATGAAGAAAAATGGCAAGTACTGCAATGACATACTAGACTGCATGAAGTTATATTCAAACAAATAAAATGCATTAAAATAATCTAGTATGGCAAGTATTTTGTTAAATAAATACATTTTGATGAATAAAACTTCACTGATCAATGTTAGTAGGATAAATTTCTGAATAGTCTATTTCTAGAAAATTATATATTTATTATGAAAAAACCCACCCACAACTCCTTCTATTTCTAAAAACATAATTCCTATAGATTTTTACAGATTTCATAACTATGTAAAATTATATTTATATTAAAGTTAGCAAATTTAATTTTATGTTCTTAAAGATCAGCTTAAAAATCTAAGATACGCAAATTTTTTGTCAGTCGTATGATCTGTGCTTTTTACTAAAATAAAAGGAAAAAGAAAAGAAAAAAATCTCACCAGGTGGTGCACATCTATAATCCCAGCACTCAGGAGGATGAAGAAGGAGGCTTATAAACTGGAGGCTACCCTGGGATGATACGTAGCAGGTTCTAGACAAACCTAAACTACAAAGAAAGACTTGGATCTTTTCTTCAAAAAACAAAACTTTATTCCTATTATTATCATCATCATCATCATTATTAATGTGTGTGTATGTGTGTGTGTGTGTGTGTGTTTAAATCAAGGCACAAAATACAAAATAACCCATGGTGTAATGAAAATTAGGAAATAAGTTTTGGGAGTATGTTCAACCCTTCCACCATGAGATCCAAGAATCAAACTGAAGCCATCAGGCTTTCACTGTAAGTACATTTATTTACTAAGCCATCTCACCAGCCCAGGTTTCAAGCTCTTTTTTTTTTTAAGTGAGAGAAAGAAAGTCTCTTCAGAATTAAACTATATAAGCAAATTTTTCATTATGTAATATAAATAAAATGGTGTGTACCATCAGTGGCTTGGGAGAAAATTTGTCTATCAAGGATGTTTTACATTCAGTATTTAAAAACCAGAGTTACAAGTTCTTTACCCTCTCTCCTCTCCTCCAAATTCAGTCTTCCCATCTCAGCCACAGATCTGTAGGAGTCCACCTATCCTGTCTCTCCTCCTTTTTCTATATTCTTTCCCAGAAGATAAAACAGATCCTGGTGGCATACCCTGCTTTCCTGCCTTCTATGCACCACCCAGTGCCTTACTTGTAAGTCAAGTCCATTCTTAAGGGTCAGTCTCAGTATCTATAACCACATTCTACCCTGAATGCCCAGGAGCCACGCCTGGCAGAATCTCAGAATTCCCTACCAGGCAACACATAACCACCATACTCTCCTTACAACTACAACAGAAACCAAGATCATCCACTATGATCAAGTAGCCTGTATCCCAGAGATACAGAGATGGTTCAGCACATGAATATCAGTAATTGTAACCCACGATATAAATAGACTGGACGGAAAGAAAAAACACATGATGATCTCAAACAATTCCACCAAAATCAGAACAAGACAATGTTGTCCACTCTCTCCAAATCTATTAAATACAGTGCTTGAGTTTTAGCTAGAACAATTGTAGGTGGAGATTGTTCATTCATTTCCCGCCACCCAGACCCAAAATAATTACACAGA
>JAQHUG010000015.1:8522733-8534670 GCA_028555095.1 Dicrostonyx torquatus
AAAAAAATCCAAATTGAGAAAAAACTGGATTGAAAAACTTAGGAACTCAAACAAGAACCTCAAGACAAAACTCACTAATAGAATACAAGAGATGGAAGAGAGAATCTTAAACATTAAAGACTATATGGACAATCTGATTAAAGAAAATATAAAATATGGAGAAAAATACAAGCCATGTACAAAAAAATTCCAGGAAATGAGGGATACTATGAATAGATAAAAATCTATGAATAATAAGGAAAAGGTAGGAGAAAAATACCCAAAGCAAAGACACAGAGAATATTTTCTTGTTTTAATGTTTTTTAAAAAATTTCATTTTGCATTCCAAGCAGAGTTTTCCCTCCCACCCCTCTTCTTGCCCCACCCACACCCCTTATCTACTCCTCCCAACAGGTAAGGGCTCCAATTGGGAGTCAACAAAGTCTGGCACATTAAGTTGGGGCAAAACCAAGCCCCTTCCTGCTACATTAAAGCTGAGCATGGCATCCCACCATAAGAAACAGGCTTCAACAAGCTAGTCCATGCACCAGTGATAGATCCTGGTCTTGCTGCCAGGGGCCCTCAAAGAGTCCAACCTTCACCAATGTCTCCCACATATGGAAGGCCTACTTCAGTCCAATAGAGATTCCACAGCTGTTGGTCTAGATTTTATGAGTTTCCATGAGCTTGGTTTAATTATCTCTGTGAATTTCTCCATCATGATCTTGACTTCCCTTGCTCAATCATATCTGCCCTCCTCCATTTCTTCAATTGAATTCCCAGACATTGGCCTATTGCTTGGTTGTGGATCTCTGCATTTGTTTACATCAGTTATTGGATGAAGCCTCTTTGATGATTGTCTATTCACCAATCTGATTACAGAGGACATTCAGTTGGGGTACCTTTTCAACTGTTGCTAGGAGTCTTAGCTGTGGTCACTATTGTGGATTCTAGTGAATTTCCCTAGTATCAGGTTTCTCCCTAGTCCTACAGTGGCTCTCTCTATCAAGATCTCACTTTCATTGCTCTCACATTCTGCCCCTCTCCCCTCTAGGTCTAATTCTCTTATGTTCTCATCTCTCATACCCTCCCTTTTAATATCACCCCTTTAAATATTTTCAACAAAATCATGAAAGAAAATTTCTCTAACCTAAAGAAGGAGAAGCCTTTCAAGGTATAATAAGCATATAGAACACCAAAAAAAAAAAAACTGATCACAAAAGAAATTTCACACATCATATAATAATCAAAGCACTAAACAATGGAACAAAGAAACAATATTAAAAGTTTCAAAAGAAAAAGACAAAGTGGCATGTAAAGGCAGACTATTATAATAGCCCCTGGCTTTTCCATGGATACTCTACTGTGAGATGTTCTATAAACCACAGATGATGGTTCTGACTACCATTCCAAAGAAAACCTTTCAGTCATAATAGATGGAGAAAATAAAATATTCCATAAAAAACAATATCAGTATCTGTCTATATATCCAGTCCTACAGATGGCACTAGCAGGAAAACTTTAACCTGAAGAAGTTCATGATACCCAAGAAAACACAAGTAGTAGATAATTTTAGACAAGTAAGTCGAAATAGTGGGGGGAAAACTCACATTGCAAGAACAAAATAATGGGAATTAACCAATACTGCTCATTGATAACTCTCAACATAAATGTTTCAAATTTTTTAAAGAAAAGACACAGACTAACAGAATGAACAAGAAATCAGGATCCATCTTTCTGCTGTATCCACGAAACATACCTTCACATCAAGAATAGATACCACTTTATAGTAAAAATGACAGAAAAGGATATCTAAACAAATGGACCCAAGAAACAAGTCCATGTAGCCATTTTAATATCTGAAAAAGTAGACTTCAAACCAAAACTAATCAGAAAAGATAGGGAAGGACACTACATAAATTTACAAATAGAACTCTGCAATTCTTACCATCTATGTGCCAAGCACAA
Organism: Dicrostonyx torquatus; assembly: GCA_028555095.1. Lineage (NCBI taxonomy): Eukaryota > Metazoa > Chordata > Mammalia > Rodentia > Cricetidae > Dicrostonyx > Dicrostonyx torquatus. Next base: position 8,524,681 of record JAQHUG010000015.1, read on the forward strand.
GGTCATTCAAATGCATAGAAGAAACATATAAAAGGTAAAAAGAAATATAAAAGCTAAGATCACATATTGAATGTCACACACTGATAGTAGGAGGTTTCAGTACCCCTCTCTTGCCAATATACAGGACATTCATACAAAATCTACACAGAGAAATTTTGGAGCTAAATGATGCCATAAACTAAATGGTCCTAGCAGATATTTACCAAACATTTCACCTGGACACAAAAGAATATAACTGCTTCTCACCATTTCATGGAACTGTTGCCAATATTAAGCATATACTTGGACACAAAGCAAATCTCAACAGATATAAGAGAACTGAAATAACATCCTGTACCCTGTCTTACCATGACGGATTAAAACTGTTGATGAAAAACAGGAAGCTTCCATACTCGTGGAAACTTAATAGCTTATTACTGAATGAGAAATTGGTCAAAACAGAAATTAAGAAGGAACTGAAAGACTTTCTACTATTGAATGAAAATGAATATACAGCATACGCAAAACTATGGGATGCAGTGAAGTCAGTCATAAGAGGCAATTTCATAGCACCAATTGTCTACATAAGAAAAAAATGGAGACATCACATAATAGCAGAACTGAAAACTCTAAAGCTGATTATTAACTTGTGAGTCACAACACCTTTGGGGTTGAAGGACGATTTCACATGGGCTGCCTAAGACCATCAGAAAGCACAGCTATTTATATTATAATTCACAATAGCTGCAAAACTACTGTTATGAGGTAGCAACAAATATAACTTTATGGTCGGGGTCACCACAACATGAGGAACTGTGTTAAAGGGTCACAGCATTAAGAAGGTTGAGAACCACTGCTCTAGAACAAAAAAGTAGAAATCATACTCAAAAAGAAGAGATAGCTCCTCTCAGTGATGGAATCAATAAAATAAAAACATCAATAACAAAAGTAAACACGAAGAATAAATGAAACAATGCAAGTGTTGGTTCTTTGAGAAAGTCAGTAGGATTGACTAAACTTCAGCCAAACTAACTAAAAGGTGAAAAGCAAGATGCAAATTAACATCCAGACAAAGCAGCAGTCTACAGAATGGTTTGTTATCAACTACACTTCCAGCAGAGGGCTAATATCCAGTATATATTAAGAAAAAAGAAAAACTGGGACACTGAGAAAACAAATAGCCCAATTTAAAGATGGGGTCCAGATCCAAACATAAGAGTCTCTAAAAACGAAATTAAAATTGCTTAGAAGCACTCAAGAAAATATTCAGCAGCTGTAGGCATCAGGGAAATGCCAATCAAAACGCCTTGGAGATTTTATCTTACACCATTTAGAATGGTTGCAATTAATAGAAGAAATGGACAGTTGTGTGTTGAATAAGAAGAACACTCATTCATTGCTAGTGAGACTGCAAACTTGTGTAGCTACTATGGAAATTAGTGTGGTAGTTCCTCGGGAACCTGGGAATTGATCTACTTCAAGATCCATCTATATCACTTAGGCATATAACTAAAGAAAGCATTATCCTTCTACAGAGACGCTTGCTCATCTATGTTCATTGTTGCTCTATTCATAATAGCCAGAAACTGAAACTAACCTAGATGTCCATTCAACAGAGGAGCATATTTACACAATGGAGTATTACTCGACTGTTAACAAAATAAAACCAGAGAACAAGAAAAAGTCATCCTGACTGAGGTACCTGTGGTGGTGTGGGATCCAGAGGCTCATACATTTGAATTCTTGGTTACCAGGGAGTGGCACTCTTTGAAAGTACTAGGATATGTGGTCTTGCTGGAGGAAGCATGTCACGAAGGATGGGCTTTGAGGTTTCCAAAATTCATGCCAATCCCAGTGTCTCTCTCTTTCTCTTATCCAGTGCATCAAGATATAGCTTTCAGCGACTTCTCCAGCACCATTTCTGTCTGTGTGCCATCGTGCTTCTTTCTGTGATGATGGACTAAACCTATGAAAATGTAAGAAGGTCTTAAATTGCTCCCTTATAAGAGTTGCCTTGATCATGGTGTCTTCACACCTATAGAACATTGACTAAGATAGTAATTCAGACCCAGAACAACAAATACGGCATAAATTCACTTATATACGGATGCTAGTTAAGTCATTGATAAACAAGCTACAATCCATATAACCAAAGAACCTAGGAATAGAGGAGGTCCCTAGGAGGTGATATAGAATAGTTAGTAATGGATGGTCAGGGTATGGGAATGTGACTGAGAGATATTATCAAATGGGTAGGGAAAGTGAAGAGGGGGGGGAGTCAAGGGATGAATACAGGATGAGGAGGGACAACTGAAACTAAGGGCCATTTGAGGGATAGTATAAAAACCTAACACAATAGAAATTTCCTTGGAGATATACATGTATGAAAGCAATCTGAATGAAATTGCCAAATAATGGGAGAGACTGAGCCCCAGAGGGACATCTCTTGTCATCAGATGAATCATCCAATAACAGAAATGGGTTACATCTAATCCAGTCGTCCAAAGGGGTCACATGAGAACCCCAAAACAACCCAGGCCAATAGTATTGGTTGCTTTCCACAAACTGACTTAAGGCCTTATTGCTAAAGACATGGCAGGCATGGGTCTATAGTAATGGGATCCTAGAGCTGAAAAAAAGTGGATACATGCTCAAATCCCTAACCCAGACACCATCTCCAAGTAATATCCACTTGAAAACGCTAAAATAGCTTTATCAAAAGAAGTCTACCTGGGCAAACAAACCACTTTTAAGAATAGGTCCTATGCCTAACATAGGTGACCAAAACAAAAAAAACTCAGTGGCATCTTTGGAGATTCCTGGTCTCATAATGTTGAGTTGGGGCATTTTTATTAAAGCTTATACATCCTTTGGGAATATACTATTGCTTCTAGTTTTGGGTTTTTAATCTTAATTTATTTTATTAATATTCCTTAGATGGCTGCTTTTTGATTTTTTTCCTAACAAGAGACATGAAGGGTGTAGATTCAGATGGGAAGGGAAGTGGGAAAGAACTTGGAGGAATAGGTGTAGAGGAAATCATAATCGAAATATATTGTATTAAAAACTATTTATAATAAAGAAAGAAACATAATAAATATAAACTAGAGATATGCAAAAATAAACCAAAGTAAATAAATAATGAAATCGAACCATTCAAGATGAAATGTTGCCCATTTATATTCTATCTCATTTACTCTAAAGGTTACACTAAGACTCTAGTCTTTCTATCATCATTCAGAATCTTCCCCAGCAAACAGACAAATGTTCTGAGAAAATTCCTATCCCTTTTTGCTACCCCACCCCCACACACTCTCATGGGTGAATATAAACAAAAGTTTTAATCAAAAAGAGCTTTTGTGGAGGAGTGACCACTTTCAGTTTCTGCAGTTTAGAAAGTATAAGTAAAATGGGTAGAATCTTCGGCAGGCTCATCTGCCTTCAAAACAAATCAAAGCTAGGACATATCAAGTAGTTTGAATTAAGAGAGAAAGATCTCAAATTTTGAGATAGTAACAAATATCACGAAGCCTCGTAATATTCTCTAAGGCATTCCAAGTGCAAGGAGAAAGAATGGAGGAAGCTCAATGCTGATGGCTATATTCCAGCAGAGGATTTAATATCTGGCTTCTAGATAAGAATGTGCTTCTACAATTTGGTATTTTGTTTCCATTTTCCAGTTAACAAATGAGAACCATTAAGGATTCCCCCACTCTTTTTGGCTCCAAACTAATGGATGCCTACACTTCTAGTCTTCCAGGAAAGAAAAAAACAAACAAACAAACAAACAAACAAACAAACAAAAAAACCACACCATCCCTGCCCCTGGGAAAGTCATCGTCTGTTTGCAGTATGGGTGTGCCCAGGTATACATGAAAAATTGCATTGGACGGGGGATTGAAAACAAGTATGGCAAAGACTGCTCAAAATAAAAGATGAGAGCTGTGCATTCTCTTCAAGGGCATGTACTTCACACTTGATAGAGGGAGGGCAAACCGGGAGGCCTTCTCAAAGCAAGTAATGTAAGCTTAGAACAAAAAGGCAAGTCGTAACAGCTGGCCACAGGAAATGACAGGAAAAAAGAAAGCCTGAGAGCAGGAACAGAATGTGATGTTTCTCTAGCAGGCCACACAAGCTGGTTTTCCCAGCTGCTGGCCACTGAACATTGACAGAATTATTTTTCTTAATTCAGCAGATGCTTCCTAAAGTATTACTGCATTCATTGTGCTATTCTGAGTAATGGGCGAGTAGAAAAGAGAAAGAAAGAGATGACATCTGATACAGTTTGAACCTAAAGTATCTTCCATGGGCTCATGCTTTGAATGTTTAGTACTGACTGGTGGTGCCGTTTTGTGAAGTTCCAGAAACTATTGAAGGCATGCATCATGCATACAGGAAGAAAGGCACTTGGGGCATGGCTTGGTATATATTATCCTTGACTGCTTTCTTTTCTGGCTCCTTCTCTCTGCTTCTATGTAAGCCAGGCTGTGACCAGCTGTATGAACTACCTCATGGTCTCACAGATTGCTCATGACAAGTAAAAATGGATTGAACCCTCTGCCACGATATGTCAAAATAAGTACTTTACCCCTTCAGTTGTCCCTATTAGTTATTTGGGTCACATCAACACGAAGTAACTAATACAGGATCCAGGAATTAAAACGGATCACTTTAAACTTGGGAGCAAAGAACAGCTCAGAACCCCCAAATTAATTGTCTCCAAAAGGCTTTTGTTGACACTGAAAAAATCTTAAATTTAAAACACTGTGAATTCATTAAAGGATGAAAACATTCCATTTTCATTGGTTAGAGTCACCACCTTATACAGGCAGACTACCACAATGAGAATACTAGACTTGCTTAGTATACAGTTGATAGCCAGGTTGCTTAGGTACAAAATATCTCTATGCCATTCATCAACTATGAAAGCAAGATCAAGTTACTTAACCTGGTTGGAGTTGAGGTTCCTCTCTGTGAAGTGAGGAGAGCTACATTGAAAGAGTGCGGGGTTGAAGTCAAATGAGTTAAACCTGTGAGGTACCCAGAACAACATCTGTGTCACTGTGAGCAGTTAGTAAGGGCTGTATATTATTGTGGAGAAAAAAGTCCCTGTATAATCAGGATGGAGTTCAGTTGATTCTGTGTTACTCTGAATAAATAGCATTCTGTCAGTCTTGATGCCTTTAAATAACCTCAGACAAGTCACTTATACATCATTAGCTAGAGTTTCCTCTTCTGCAGAGCAAGGGCAATGATACCAGCCTCATAGTGCTGTCTTGAGAGTTAAAAGCAACACCAGATTGAAGATCTGGTAGGCTGCAAATTGCTATGCAATTGTGGCTTGTTGTTATTATCTTGCTCTTTTTAACCCTGGTACCCAAATTGGTAAGTGCCTCTCTCCTTAGAAGAGGACAAAAATGAACACACACACATGACTTCGACATAATGTTTCCTGCTCTCCAGATAGAATATAATGAAGAACAAGGAATGCTTCTGAAAGAGACTGAAAACTTACATGACATCAATTTGTAAATTCAAAAGCCAATAGACCTTCAGTGAAAAAGAATCCCTGAAGCGATGCTGTCAGAGCTTCTGCTTATGGAAAACACTGCACTGTGTCTTAAATGGATTGACTTCCATGTTTTTCTTTCAGGTAACCTTTGAGTGACTGAAAAGTAGAGGCATCTTATCTGAAGCTTCCTGTTAGTCCCACTTTTGGCCTCACTCAGTTGCCTTCTATACGCTGATGTCTCACGCAGCTTCCTCTCCTGATTTCTGTGGATATCTCATAACCCGGAGACACACTTGGATGCAGCCAAAGGTTTGTCTGGGTACATCTGAAAATTGACTTAGATCTATCACCTTGACACATGCATTCCTTGGATGCCTACTATATTTCTGGCATCTTAGTGGTCTTCATGAGACATGTAAAGTTGAAATTGAGAGAGGAATAAATGCCTCCAAGGACTGATAAACTCAAGTGGGAGATGCATAAAGAACCACAAAATGTCCAAGTTAGAAAGTTCAGTGACTACTAAATTTATTGTGTGAGTGAGAAGTCTGCAGGCTCAGGGACAATACAAGTGAGTCAGCAAATGGTGGCATTAGAATGACTTTCTTCTCTCATAGAAGAGATGGCATTTTAGGGGGAACTGATGACTGAGTTCATTCCTTGAAGGAGAAGGGAAGATCAATTAACAAAGTAAATTGAAGGACTCTAGCAGGCCCAGCCCTGGTAAACACAGGCCTGAGCAAGGCAAACATGGTGCCTCTTACCCTTCTCTCTCTTGCTAAACTGTTAGGTTATATTCCTAAAGCTGATCACCAGCATCTATTCCCTCATTTGGCTGCTAACACATTTCTGAGACTGACCACCAAGATCCAACTATCAAAACGTCAAGGCTCAGCATTCAAAATTCATTATTTTCACTAAACTAATTAAAATACCCAATCAGAACTTACCAACACATCCTAGTTCATTCTATCACAGACCTTCCCTCTTCCCTCTAAAATGTGCACTTTCCAACTCTTTGATGTTGTTTCTGCCTGATTCAGATTCAGCCATCATGTCTCTTTGACTTTGGTTTGTGCTTAGAAATTGGTGTTTGGAAGTGTTCTGTTCTGTGCCTAATCCAGGGTCCAGAGGAGAGCACTCTGCAGTACACAGCTCCCTTATTAAACTTTGCCACAGAAACCTAGAAACACAGCTTCTGTTAATAAAATAAGGAGGAGAACAGAGACAGCTACACAAAGACAAGTGATAGGTGATGAAGGCAGAAGGGAACTAAAGCTAGGAAACATGATTCTAAAGTATGCAGATTCTAGTAGGAAGCCACCAGAAGATGGTGAAATGTATTACTGGACTGTTTTGGAGCAGCTGTGTAGATGACATGGTATTCTGCATTTTAAAAGCTGAAGCTTTCCACTGTAGACAAGATGGAGCAAGTATCTGCTTCTGCCCAGAGGAAAAGCAGCCAGAATGAATGGGGTGCTGTAAGCTCACCCTGTTTCTGTTATCTATAGGATAGTGTCCCCAGCTGCAGCACTCAAGGGAAAACACAGCTCAACTTCTCACTCACAGGGCCGGTGTTATGACCTTAGATGCTGCAGGCATGAAGATACCCACTCATGTGATTATACTCCCACTGATTCTGCTTAATGCCTCCAACATAGATGTGTATTTGTGTTCATATTACTAAAAGGGCCCTGTGCCTGTTACTTTAGAGCATGTTATTTCTTTCATTTTGGGTGATTTGTATAAAATGGTACGATTTCCTATGTCTCAGTTCCCCAAGAAGGGAAGACAGCTTCCTAACATGGGACCCAAGGGAGTAACCGGCTCCACTACTGCCTTTTATAGTTCACAATGGGCTTTGCCTGCCTGCCCTCATTCCCCAAGTAGCTCAAGAGGTGGCTTGTGATTTCCTGCCTCTATTCCCCAGGATTTCTTCCCAGAGGAACACAGACGGTAGTGCAGGAAGATGAGCAAGAAACAAATTGCTGAACAGGCTCCTTCCACAGCTGTCCTTCTCTTTTTTCCCCAGAAAGTAGTTTAGACAAGAAAAAGAAAGCAGCTACAAACTAAACCATGACAGCTTTTCATAATCTTCTCTCACACTCTCTCCAAAAGCCAGCAAAATGAAGGTCGCTGTGATTTCAATTGAGTCCGTTAGATAGGCAGATGTATGATCAATGGTGCTTTGAGGATTCCACTTCGAATTGAGAGTCTCAGAATAAGGGCTGCCTCTCCCAATAATCAATGCTCTTTTCAAGTGTGCCTTATTTAGTTTTGAAGTGTAGAGAGTTGAAATGACTACAATGCCAGCTATAAGCCTGGGAAGTTATGGTGTCAGGAGACAGCCAGTCAGCAATGGGAGGATGATTGATGGTATTCCTTACACTGTCCCTGAACTCTTCTATTTTGTCTAAGAAATTTTCTTGGATCCACAGAAGTAAGAAAATCTCCCTGGTCACAGTCCCTTATACCATCAGCAGATATTTATTGAGCAGTTTCTGTTAGGAATCTAGGAAAGCACAAGGCAGTATTTTTTCAAGCCTCTATTTTCCATAACTCTTAATCTAGATTGAGAAATAAAACATATTTATGAAAGTGCAAGTCAATCAAAAATGAGGTTGTTGAAGTTGTCTTGAGGGCTTCCTTTTAGAGTCTTCTGACCACTTACATATTAATTTTGGCATGACCAGAACCACTGTCACCATGCCCCACGTTTGTACAGTGCAGCAAGCATTTTTATCCTAAAAGATCGCATTTCCTCCCTATGCAAGCAAAGCTCTGTGACAAGTCCCTTCATCCTTTGCTTCCAGTTTTCATTCGTAGCCTCATTTCTATATTGGTGTGATGCTGGAGCTGTCACAAGTTACCAGGAAAGCAATGATTAGGAAGAACACGCAATTATCGTGTTGCTATTTGCTCTGGAGGTCAGAAGTCTGGAATGGATTCACTGAGCTACATCGTGGTCTTCACGGAGCTACATTCCTGGAGGCTCTGAGGATGTCCATGTCTTTGCTTCTTCTGCCTTCTTCTTGGCTCATGGCTTCCTTCAATATGCTCAACGTCAGAAACAGTGTGATCTTTCACAAGAAGTCACTCTGAAAGTTTCCAACCCACCTTTTCCATCTCTACCATCCTCGCCATGACATTGGGTCCACCTGGAAAGTTCTAGTATCTGTTTTCAACCTGATTAGCAAGCTTTTTCCATCTGCCACTTTCATCATCTCTCACCGTATATCATATGCTCTTAGATTCTGAGAACTTCTTGGGGTCTGGAAGTCTGTTTCCTGAACTCAAAATCCCATTTCTTCTTTTTTTGTCTCAAATAACCCGATAGCTTGATTTCAACTGATAATTTCTGCTGAAAATTCCCCCTGAATTTTCTCTAGTTAATCTTTTTGATTAGTGATTAGTTCATTATACTTTTCACCTATTCAATGAATACGAAACTGCTACTTGCCAATAATATAATTGTATGTTGAGTATACAGCAGTGAACCAATGAACTTCTTTCATTGTATCCAATGAAAACTGGGAAAATTAAGCAAGGAGTTACTGTAAATAATGAGTTGTAATAGGCTATCAGAAAATAGAACCATATTTCCAGAAAAACGCTGGGAAATACACAATTTGAACTGGAAGATTCAGAGAATGCTCTCTGAGAAAATAATTTTGAACCTGAGGCCAATAGGGCAGCAGTAATGGTGAGACTAAGAGACAGAGGCAGATGTTTAAACACCATGTGAGCTCTCAAGAGAGTAGCTGAGAGTGAGGACCGCAAAGACATTCAGGCAGGGATGGACCACGGCGAGGAGCTTGCTCTCTCTTCTGAGACAATGGAAAATCATTTTGCTGGTTTCACTCAGGGAAAAGTGTAAGCTACTTTACAGTTTTGAAAGCTAACTCTGCAAGAAGTGTAAATAGTAAATAACGAATGACCAAAGGGACGAAAAAATATTGAGTAAAATTTTCCATGGGAAATAAGAGAAGATAAAGAAAAGGAAGAAATAGATGAGTGATCACTGTGGGCCAGTCTTCCAGAAAAAAAAGATAGCAGGAGTTCTAGCCTAAACTAAATCCACTGGAAGTGGTGCTGATACAACTGAAGTAGAACCTGTCGGGCCAGTTCATAATTTTCGCCAACTACAATCAACTGCTCAAATGTAGCCACACAGGAAACAGATGGCTAGATTTATCCTGGTTTGAGGTTTTGTCAAGAAATGTTGAGGATAAGAAATATGATGCATAAAAACAGATGAAAGCAATTGAGGTCTTTTCAAGGGAGTGATCATAATAATTCCTAACTAAATCCTTACTGGAAAAGAAGCAAATAAAGCTGGGAGAAATTTGGATTTAAGTATAGGATACAAAGGAAAATTGCAGAATAAAATCTTATGCTGTTCCAAATGAACTTCTACCTTAAAGAGGCAATGGAAGTTTTCAAATGTGCTGTGAATTTTGAGTAATAATGAAATTAAATAAAAAAATATGAGGGCCGGG
>JAQHUG010000015.1:8536035-8579210 GCA_028555095.1 Dicrostonyx torquatus
TGTGTGAACAAGTGCACATCCTTTCCCAACAATGAGGATCCAACAGCTTAGACCTTTCTGTCAGAGGCGCTTCTGGTCTCCCAAAACCCATCCCAGCATTCTGCTCCTATTGACCAATTCACAAATGATTGTTAGCCTCAAAACAGACCAAGTACAAGGCTCAAAACAAACAAGAAAACCTTGCCACCTGTTAGAGACATGACTCCAAATGACTTTGAATGTCACAGAGATTGCAAAGGGAACTTAGTACTGTGCAGTGCCACCATTGACACTGCATGAAGTGACTGTTTCCTGAAAACTATGTGTGTCCATCAAAGTCTAATGTAAGATAACACTAAGTCCTCCCTGAACACATTTATGATCTTTTGGGAAAGAAGATGTGAACACAAACGATTATAACAACCTCTTAAATGGACAAAGCATACAGTGGCTATCCGCTACCGTGGGGAAAACAGCACTAAGCTCAGAATCAAAAGGCCAAGGTGCTGCTCTTGCTACCCTATTAGGTCTTTGAATGTGGTCTTTATCAAGTCATGTGACTTGTTTACAAAACAAGCAGGTTGCACAGAATGAATCCAAAGGTCTATTATTTTTGAAGGTAGAATAATAAAAAAGTAATTTCTTATTTACTAGAAACATTTATGGTGTAGGAGGGTTCTTCTGTATTTCTATGCTTTCATTGGTTAATAAAGAAAGCTGCCTGGGCCTTTTGATAGGACTTAGATAGGCAGGGAAAAGAGAACAGTATGCTGGGAAGAAGACTGAGTCAGAGAATGCTACCATGAAGCCACCAGGGTCAGACATGTTGAATGACCACTACCTCGTGGTGACACACAGACTATTAAAAATGTGTTGAAATAAGATGTGAGAATTAGCCAATAGAGGCTAGAGATAATGGGCCAGGCAGTAATTTAATTAATATAATTTTCATATGGTTATTTCGGGAACACAGCCAGCCTGCACCGGGAGCTGGCCGGACACAGCCTGTGCCTCTTACAACACATTTAGAGATGCAGATACTCTCAGAGCCAAGTTGGGTTTGTAGAAAAGTTATACTCAGGAGGACCTTTGAGAAATGATTTTGTGTAGGATTGAGGTCCCCTGGCACCCCACTCCCTACCCTGCCCATATTACCATGTCTCTTCTTGTTGTCCCTATTCAGCTCATGTTTAAGGAGTCATGTTAGTGAGAACTTATGAAAAAAAAAGAGACTGTGATTTTGAAGAGAGCAAAAAGGTATATGTGAAAGGATTGGTAAGGTGGAAAAGGAGAGGGGAAATGTAATTTCATTATAATCTTTACGAAAATAATCTGTTAAGAAGTATTTTTGTGGTGCCAGTGGGCAAAGGCTCTTGGCACCAAACCTTTGACCTTTTGTAGGTATATTAAAGAGGTCCACAATAGCCCAAAATGGAGTATAACAAAGGTTTATTTATTTGGGAACAAAACTCACAGTAAGGGTTGAGAGCCACATTCCTCTTTGTGCGTTGGAAACTAGAAACCAAATCCAGCAGAAAAGGGGCCACACACACTTTTTGTCTGTAGTTATAGTACCTCTGACCATGCCAAAAATAGGCCAGTATCTAAAAGGCTGTTGGCTGAAGTAGTTCTCAGGACACCTCCCCCTTTTGCCTAAATAAGAGGGTTCTAAGCCTAATATAAAATTATATACAATAAGGGCAAATGTCAAGTACTGTCCAGGGAAAAGAAGAGGCAAAAACATACATAAAAATTAGAACTACAACCAACAATAGCAACATTAAGCAAGAAATATATGCTAATGTTCAGTCTAAGGTAATTAGCAGATACTAGGGACCACCCATGCTTTTCATCTATGCTTACAGTAACTCCAATAATGCCCCAAACGAACCAGTATCTAAAAGGCTGTTGGCTGAAGGAATTCCCACAACATGAGTGTGATCAACAGAACCTACTTGGTGGAAGAACAGAGCAGACTTCCTCAAGTTGTCTTCGAATCTCAACATACACACAATGATAGGTGTACCTCCCAGGTCAAAATACAAAATAAACGCAATTTTAAAATATTTTTTAAAAGGAACTTTTGTTCTTGGAGAAAGAAGTTCGCTGGAGAGAACAGAGAGCTTCAGGTTCAAGTTCAAGGTCAGTGTTCAGAGGAGGTCTGAAGGGAGGAAAGAAGCAGGGAAACACCAATTGGTGCCAAAAGGATGCTCTTCCTGGGAACTCCCGGGAACGCACTAGTAAGAGAAAACAATTTTATTATATTGTAACAGATTCTGGAGGCAGATACTAGAGTCAGAACTGATTTTTAGAGAGCTACTGTTCATTTCTGAGAACAGAGACTGGTGTTCAAAAGGCTAGGCAACAGAATGAAAAACTCTGAACTCCTGAGGCATGGTGGACAGGCCTCCCTTAGAGCTTTCAGTACGTGTCTCCTCCTGCCAGCCACCCCTTTGGTAGAAGGAGGACGCTGGCAACTGAGGCGGGAGGAAGTGACTTTGCTCAAGGTCGAGTCTGGGCTTCTGTTTCCTGCCAAGCTGACTGTAGTTCTTTTCCAGTAAACCCTGCCCCCTGCCACTTTTCCCACCGAGGCCTTTCCCCCTTTGTTTCCATGGGCTCTGAAAATAGAATGCGTCTAAATTTCATGGGTGCTGCATTTTAAGTGAGCCAAATAAAGGGTTTGGAATTGGAGGCCTATCACAGCTGAAAAGCGTTGTGTATTGCCGGAAATAATAGGAGGAGCGAGGCGAGAGAGGCCTATCTGCTCTCATTTCTTAACAGAAAACTAAGGGGGTTGCGGGGAGGAGGCGGGGAGAGTCTGCAGCCATTTCGCTGTTCTCAATTAGTATTCAAGCCACACACTGTCCCATCAGGGGAAAATGCTTGCCGCACACACGTGTTCGGGATATCAGTGTGATGGATCTGAGCAAGGGCCTCTCCAAACACAGTGGCCATCTGCTAGGCAAAACATAGGGGTCTGACAAGCAGAAGCCATTCAGACCCGTTGTTGGGCCACATTATTACATATGTGACAAGGGTAATGAGGGGCTGTCATTAACCTTACATGACAGTTGCTACAATGACATACTAAAGCAAGGACAAAGAGCCGAATTCAGTTAAAAAAAAAAAAAAAGGCACCTACTTCTCATTTAGCCCTGGAATTATGTGACGCCATTATTCCTGACGGAGGCTGGCAGGCCTGGGGTTAATTTCCATTGCTATTTGTGTTTGTTCTCTTTTTCAAAGTATGGCTGAGGAAACCGTGGGGCAGGCCCAGCACTATTTATCCCAACACACTGTGATAGATACAGATTCAGCAAGGGTCTCTGAGAGAAACGAACAAATGGACAGATTTCACAAGCCCCCGAGATGTGCTTCAGTGAAGCAGCTGGACTCTGTCTGCTACACTCGAGGCAACTGCCACCCAAGAACAATGTTTTCTTGGGTTTCTCTGTTGTAACTTTACAGATTTCAAGAGGGAAAAATAACTATTTTGAAATAAGAGTATAATGGTGCTTTGAATTTCCTAGGCATGAACAAATTAGGGGAGAAAGTTAATTATTTTGATAAATAGTTTGGGAGATATAATCCAGAAACTTAAGAATATCCAGTCATTATTTTATGGAAATTTGAACAAATCCCAAGAGTCAACCCCTCCCACCCTTTATCACATGGGACCAGACTTTCCAGAGTTACATTTTCTTATAGCTTCCTCCTTCATCATGAAAATTTTAATTTCCAAAGAAAATCATGGGTTGTTTCTTTCATTTAATTAAAGAAAATGATGTCTGTCTCTGTGAAGCAGGCCTCTGGAATGGTAGTTTACAACACTGGCTCAAACCTTTCGTCTTAATTTTGGAAGGATTTCTCCCATCCCATTAAGAAATTGGTGAAGGGATGGCAGTCAGTCATAATACTTTGTTTCAGCACACTGCAATCAACGTGGCCCGAGGCATTAGGAGAAAACAGGTACTGGCAAATGATAAAATGGCCAGCTGTGGGAACAGTTTCTATAGTCCATCTACTTAGGGTGTTACCCGTTTAATAGCCATAACGTGCCACTGTATGGTGGTCTCAAAATCTGAAACTCTCAAGAGATCCCAAAATTCTGGCCACCAAGTCTGCAGCTCAGTCTGCTCCCCTGTACCACAAACAAATTAGAAAGACTGATTATCTAGTTTTTACAAAAGTAACTGGACTTTGATTCAGCTCAAATCTGAGGCAATAAAACCATGAAGACCCGCGACTGTGACCAGAGATCTAGCCCTTTGCTTGTCACTCAGATGATGTGGTACAAGTGACTAAATTTCCCTTGAATAATGTGCTCTGCTTAAAAATGAAGGAGCTAGAAATGAGACTGTCAGTGATCACTAGTTATGTTTTAGTTAAGAAAGTTCAAGTCCATGGCAGGAAAAAGTATTCGCTAACCTTCCCAAAGGTACCACCAACTCTTTCTGAATATAAAACAAATTTAGATAATAGAGGGCCTAAGACCACATAAACTGTACTGAGGGAGAAGATACGCCATCACCCTGAGGTCTGTGCATATTACAGATTTACAGCCTAACATCCCCAGAATGATAGCAGACATAAACCAATTAATAGGATGCATGGAGGAAGGATCATTCATTCAGTTGCTACATTTCTGCTGACAGAACTGGAGTAGAAGAAGGAAGAAGAAATCAACATGAAGGCTAAGTACAGCCACCTGGTAGTCATTTACTGTCTGTCCATAGGATACAATAAGTGAGTATATGAATTTTAATATTAAAAAATAGTAAGGCCAGGATGGAGGATGTGTTTCTTGCCACCTGTAAGAACCAGGAGTCAATTCCTAGGACCAATGTCAAAAAGAAGAAAGAAAAATGAAAAGTTAGCTATGGTGGCATTGCTTTGTAATTCTCACACTGGCCAGGCAGAAACAGGTAAGTTCCTGAGGCATGTTGGTGAGCCATCTTAAGCTGTTTTGTGATTTCCAAGCCAATGAGCAAATTTTCTCCAAATTTTATGGATAGCACCCGAAGAATGACCATGAATTTGTCCTCCAGCCTCCATACATATGCACGCACCCCTGCACCTGCATACATACAAATACTCGTGTACACAAATGCGCTAAAAGTAAGATAAAATAAAAATAAGAAATACAACACCTTATGTACCTTGAACCTGATTTTTCTAGATACTACATTTAGAAAGAGCAGAGCCCTGTATCGTCCCTAAAATAACTAGTTAAATTACTATAATGATACTTGAAAAGACAAAGAGGAATAATTCAGAATGGGTTCCTCTACAGCATAAAAATAAAATTAGATTTGACCTTAAATTCTGTTGCTATTTCAATATTCCTTTCAGCTACATTGGCGGCTATGCTCCTGGTAAGAATGTTGGCTATGTTAATTATTGTCAGCACTGATTTATCATAATATCCCTGTGTAAGATTGGACACAAGGTTTACATGTAACTGTAACTTAACTTTCAGTTTTTTTTAAAATTTTATATGTAAGTGTGTTCTGCCTACATGTATGTATGGGTAGTGAATGCACACCTGGTTCCCATGGAAGTCAGAAGAGGGTTTCAGATCCTCTGGAACTGGGGTCACTGACTCTTGAGAGCTACCATATGGGTACTAGGAATAGAACCCTCATCCTGTGCAAGAGCTACAAGTATTCTTAACTGCTGAGCCATCTCTTCAGCCCAAAACTCTAACTTTAAAAAAGAAGGAAATAAATCATTATAAAACATTGTGGAAAGTGCCAAACATAGAGGGGTTACAAGCCAATAATTCTAGAACTCAGGAGACTAAAGCAAGTTTGAGGTTAACATTGGCTATTTCTTCTCAAAAAACAAAACCAAAGACAAACAAAACCATTGTGAATTAAGTAGGAACACTTGTGATATGATTATTGAATTTTAATTTTAACTATTAATTAGTAGTGTCTAAGTTTTACAGCAAAGAGCACTTTTTCCATCCTGTATTCACAGTATCATAAAGTATAAATTAACAAGGAACAACTTGAGAAATAACACCTCTTATAGGAAACTAAAACAGGAGACCTTAACTTTTTATCTCATTCTACAGGTACTTGAGTCTTCAATGTAATATTTTAAGAATTAAATCTCCAGTTTAAAAATATCATCTGACACACTATATACAGAGAAATAATTTTCAAAATAAAATATTTATAAATAAAAATTATAATACCCTGAGAAAACAATATAATATGGTCTACCTACACACCTAAGTATGCATACATATGTACTTTAGAAGTAGATTTTTACATTCAAATTATATGCATTACCTACTGTATATAAACAGTGAAGGCATTACTAGCATTTCACTGTATCCCATATGTTAAGTGAGACAAATGTTATTCTCACAGTTTGCAAATGTTAAGTTAAAACAAATCTGGACTTAGGTAAAGCAGTATCAAATGTGTGTTGTGATAGCGGAGTCTGTAACAGTGCTACCTGCAGGCTTCTCAAAGTCAGGCAGGAAACAAAGCAAAACTGGGTGTGGAGACATGCAGACAAATGGTATGAAGGTATAGGTAACAGAAAGAGACTGTTTTGGTGGACACTCTTTTTAGAGAGGGCCATTGTAGTGGGGCTATCCCAGACGTCTCAATGCTTAAGTTCAGGAGAAAGTCAAGGTCCAGGACCATAAGGGATGTCAGACAAGGTCGGTTAAATAAAGTACTTCAGCTCATTTATGGGACAAAGAATGCAAATTTGGACAGTCTATGTTGAGGCTGTGCGGGAAAACAAGTTAGGTTTCCCTTGTCTGTCAAGCCACATAATGGAAGGGTTAGCTTTTGCAGTAAACCTCAGGATAAGAAAGGACAGGGATTTTCTTTTTCTTTTTAATCTTTAATTATGGTTAATAATACTTATAAAATTAAACATCCTTATCATTTCTATGCATTCATCAGTATTGAATATATCCACAGTACTCTGGGCTTTAAAGTTCTTCCACCTTGCTAAATGGAATCTGGATCTTCTGAGAGCTCTCCTGCTGCCTAGACAGGCAATAGTCTACTTTCATTCCTATTAATTAGATGACACTAAATTAATCACCAAACTGCAGTCACATACTATTTGCCACTCTGTAATCAGCTTACTTTAGTTGGCACATTACCAACAGTTTATGAAAGCTATGCAAGCCATATTAGAACTCAAACTTTAGGATAGCACAAAATGAGTATGTTTAACTTTATCCATTTATTCACAAAAGACATTAAACTGCATTTTTTTAGCTATTGTTGATAATGCTGCTATAAATACAAGCACACAAAGCTTATAAGCACAGTTTCAGTAGAATCATTTGGTCACATTGTGACTGTGCTTGGCATTTTGAGAAGTTCTGACTGTTTGCCACACTGGTTGTACCATTTTATGTTCTCACAAACAGTGCATGAGGGTTTTGTTAAAGAAAAACAGACAGTATGGGGGAAACTACAAAACTGACAGCAAGGCTGAGGAGAATTCTGTCTAAATCAACTTGCTTCTTGCTGAAGGGAAGCCAGGGTTACTAGTCCCATCAAGGAGAAAATCTTCATCAACCCCATGTGTCCGATAGCCTCATCAACATACGTTGCTTTTCTGTTTCTGGATAGTGATACTCTTCATAAATGTGAGGCGATATTTCATCATTATTGATTTGCATTGCTGTAATTATTGCTGGTGTTGAACATGCGGTTGTTTGATATTATGCAAATTTCCCTTGTCTTCTTTCAAATGTGTTGTTTTCCATTGCTGAGTTATAGGAGATTTTTTAAATGATCTTTCATTCCATAGAAGATATTTTCTGGAGCACAAAGTTCAGTTAAAGTTTAACAGCGCCCCAGATAATAACCCACTTAACTATCATCTCAATCATTGTAGGAAAAGTTGTACTAATAACTGTGCCACTCCTTACTATAACTTTAATACTCACTTCACAGACTAGTGTGGTCGTACAGCTGGTTGCAGTCTAGTGCTAATAACACAGAAGAGAATACAGCATGAGTCTCCTGTTCTCCAGGATAAATCCTAGTAAAATCCAGGATGATAGCTTTTGTGATAACAAAGGAGAGTGAACAGCTGACACTTGGTCTTTATGGTAACTCCTGAAGGACAGCTACCTTTCTCAACCTTGTTCTTTCCCCAGCCAAAGTTAGCCTGTCCTTCTCCTGAATGCCTCTTTTTCTTGTCTGGCTGCACACTTTATACTTTCCACACACAGATCCTGTACTCGGGGGCCGCTTGTTCACTTGTTTGTTTCCTGGCCACCCAGACTCCCTAAATAACCACACAGACATTGTATTAATTAAATCACTGCTTGGACCATTAGCTCTAGCTTCTTCTTGGCTAACTCTTACATCTTAATTTAACCCATTTCTATTAATCTGTGTATCACCATGTGACTGTGGCTTACTGGGTAAAGTTCTGTCCAGTGTCTGTCTCTGGTGGGGCTACATGACTTCTCCTAACTCTTCTTTTTCCAAGCATGCAGTTTATTTTTTCCTGCCTACCTCTATTTTGCTCTGTGCAGGCCCAATGCTGTTTTTTATTCATTAACCAATAAAAACAACACATATACAGAAGGGCTTTCTATATTATTTCCCCTTTTCTGTTTAAATAAAAAGGAAAGTTTTAACTTTAACATAGTAAAATTACATTTAACAAAGCAGGTATCAAGCAAAAAATCTAGTTAAAATATTTATATCTATTTTATCATATATCATAACTAAGGAAAACTATAACTATATATTGTTCAACTCCATCAAAGACTCCAGAAGAATATAATATTACCTAAATAAACAGGAAGTACATTGTAAGCAACTTCCAAAACTCTAGAATTGTGAGAGACATCTCGCTGCCTGAATAGTCACCAAAAGTTCTTCTGTATCTTTGGGGCATCCATCTTCAGCCTACAGGCCTAGAGTATCCAGCAGACTTTTCCATGAAGCAGAAAATCTCAATGATGGTTCCACCTATATTGGCACTTTGTCAGTTACTTTTTTGTGTGTCCTGTAGAATGTCTGGCAGACTCTTTCATAAAGCAAAAACCCCAAAGGATGGTCGCACCTTTAGGCAAGTTCAGCAGTCATTTTTCTGTGTGTCCTGATGTCCCGGTCACACAGCATACCATCAAGCAGTCCAGGCAAAAGCAGTTTCTTGCCCAAATGGCTAACTTTATAATAAGCCTCTTCAGTGCCCATATTCCTCTTGAAGTAATTGGTGCTGCCAGGAGCAGATGTGCCTCAATGTCATGAAAAGTCCTAAGTTCTTAAAACATTTTAAAAACCATATTCTGAAGGTCTCTGAAAGATTTGAAGAATACCTATCTAACTGAAATATATCTTTATATATCTAGAAAACCTAACTAACATGACTACAAACTTGACTATTATAGATGATTATCTATTAATCTGTATTTCTTAATTATACATTACATTTTTAAATGAGCTGTATGAACACAATACCCTAATCAAGAGCAGAAATATACTTATAACAAAACTGACCTAAAATTTGTATCAATACGCCAAGATACATAACAATGCAAATGTCTATAGCATATCCCCCTTTAAATGTAAACAAAAATTCATAAACAATCATTTAGGGAATTTTGGTGTACTCTCCAAACTGCTTCCTGCTTTTTGTTGGGTAAGGTAATTTTGGGGGATGTTCACAGTGACCTTTTGGGGGTCTTGGTTCATCAAACCATATTAGTCTGAAAGGATTCCACAGGTTCTCATCCTCTATGGAAACAATAGAAGAACCTCTTTTCCAAAGCAATATATCCTTAGACCCAAAGTTTAAAGTCAAGATACCTTTATGTTGATTTATCTTAGCAGCCTATGCAATGAAATGTCTCTCTGTGCTTAGCTTCTTTACAGTCAGAAAATTTAAGGAAAACACAATTATAAACATAATCCTGACTCTCTGTGTATATTCTATATTTACCTGACTAATTTGTTTTTATTCTATTACTTTTTAATATTTTATTATTTTACTCCTTTAATCTATGACTGTGTATACTAGGTCTCTTTAAAGGCTTTGTTTTATTTTTTAAAATATTTATTTCTTTTTATAATTCTCTATACTCTTTTTCTTCTCTTTTCTAAGTCTAAGTACATTTATCCAATACTGACTTGTTTAGAGTTCTTTTATGTCTGAATCTGTCCTATTGTGTATCTGTAAAATTTTTCTGTTTAGGAGTGCTTCTTAAAATACTAAGTACTTCTAAGACTGCTTTGCCTTTTGTCTCTACCCAGTTCAACATGGTGGGGTGGAGGTTGTTTAGTGTGAGCCATTTCATGTCATTTTTAGGCACACAGCTGGTCTATGTTGCCATCAAGCAAGTTGTAGCACTCTGCTCACAAACCCCATTTAAACGCTTGGCCTCCTGAAAGAGCCAGAGTTTGTGCTGGCAGTACAGCCCAAGAAGCGGCTGTTTCAACACCATATGGCTTTTTTTTTTCTGCTACTGCTGAACCAGGTAAACCATTCTTAATGGAGCTGCCACATAGCATCAGCTGAAAAAAATGCAATTAAACTTTGTTTTTCTGTGCCTAGAATTCCTTTCCAAGCTTTCTCAGGTAATAGCCTCAAAAAAAATTAAAATAAAAATAAAAGAAATAAAGCTTAAAAATAAAGTCACATAAAGATGGAAATACACAGACAGTCTGAATATGATATCTTGTTGTCATTGAACTGTGTGACTGCTGAGGAAGGAGCAGTAGCTGCTAAAAGGCATTTGATTATAAATGCTGGATTAATCCAGCATATGTATTTTAAAAATGCCTTGACTTCAAAATTTTAGTCAAAAGATACGTTACTTTGGAAAGAAGGTTTTGCTTTTTTCCATAGGAAATAAGAAGCTGTGGATTTATTCTGCGTTAAGAAAAATCAGGTTCGATCAAGGAAGACCCCCTGAAAAATCTCTGATAGGAGCAGATGGCCTAGATGTCTGAGTTCTACATCCAGAAAATCCTCAAGACTGCTGCCTGAGATGATCCAGGCTCACAGAATACTCCTGTCAGGACTTGACAATATTTCTGAATTTTATTTAAGTCCCCATAAGATTATCAGTGACCCCCAAACAGCAGGGAGTAGCCTAGAAAACTATACCCACATTCCCAAAAAATGCATTATGGATGTTTGCCTTTGTTTAGAATGTTGGCTACAAGTTGTAATGGATTATGGTCAGGAAAAAAGCTAAACAAAGGAGATTTGATTCAAATTTCTTTTTTTAAGGGGGAGGAGGGCTGTGGGACAATGATCTGTATCCTGTCACTTGTATTTTAATAAAATGCTGATTGGCCAGTAGCCAGGCAGGAAGTATGGGCAGGGAAACCAGGAAGGAAATAGAGGCAGGGAAATGAATACAGGAGAATTCTGGGAAGAAGAAAGAGAGTCTGCAGTCCTCACCCAGACACAGAGGAAACAAGATGACAATGTCTTCCTTATAAAGGTACCAAGCCATGTGGCTAACACAGACAAGAATAATGGGCTATCTAAGATCTAAGAATTAGTTAATAAGAGTCTGAGCTAATAGGTCAACCAGTTTATGATTAATGTAGACTTCTGTCTATTTCTTTCAGACTGAATGGCTGTGGGACTGGGTGGGACAGAAACCTCGGTCAACAAAATCTTTTTTTTTTTTTTTTGGTTTTTCGAGACATGGTTTCTCTGTGGCTTTGGAGCCTGTCCTGGAACTAGCTCTTGTAGACCAGGCTGGCCTTGAACTCACAAAGATCTGCCTGCCGAGTGCTGGGATTAAAGACGTGTGCCACCACCGCCCAGTCTCAGTCAACAAAATCTTGATTGTATCTCCTCATTTTCCCACAGGCTGCAGTGATTCTTTTATCCATGACATAAAGCTGCTGCGCATCTTTTTTCCTCTCAGGAAGGAACAAGATGCAAAAAACAAAGTCACCCTTTCAATGGCCCTGATGTGCAACTGAAAAGCAAATACTGTACTTCTTGAAGAAATTAGGCCTTCCTCTTCCATTTATAGGCAATTCTACTGCTGCATGTAAAAAGTCACACTCCCACCCAAGTTTTAGACATAGTGAGATTTCATAGAGGCTCCAGGTCCTTGTGTTCACAGATAACATTGGAGAAACCAGGAATGTTAATCACACAGTGGTGTCTCCTTAATGAAAGGAATAGGAGAAAGAAATTAAATTTAAGAAAGAAAGAAATTTCTGTTTTCTACTCAGAAATCTGGGAGATGATATTATTAATGACCTGAGATGTTTGCTATCTGTGGAGTCACAAGTTACCTGATGCCCCCAGAATGTTTATGCCAAAATTCCCTAGGCTTTTATCTTTAGCTCTCATTTAATAGAACCCATTCTTAGGGAAGGGTCACAAGTCACATGGAAAAATATCACATTTACTCTATTGCCTGTTGACTTCTACGCTTCCTCTGTCAGGGCCCACACTAGATCCTAGGTCTTTAATCTATAGAGCCCATCTTCAAAGTCACGTGTATTTTGTAAAGAAATTTCTATGTAGTCACCTTAAGCCTTATTGTGTGCCTGGAATCAAAATGACCACTGCCTGGACTTTTTTCCCAAATTGTTCTTGGTTAAAAATAGTTACATAAACTTCCTGGCACCCTACTCTTCAAGTTTGATTCAGATCAACTAAGTCAGGTTGAATTGAGTTTTCATTCACAGTTCATTTTCCTGACCTTCACAAAATTATATTTTATTTTTAAGAGAATTTGGGCAGAACCCTTCCCTCATAATTAACAGCCTGTAATACAAAAGACTAGAACTTTGGAATTCTAGTTTGTCAGAGGAATGAGACCTAAGCTATATCTTTGACCCTAGAAGGCATCATGAAATCCAAGCCTGCCAGACTTGTCATTAATACGTAACTCTCTAAGTCTGGCTCCAGAAGGCTTACATTGCTTAATCAAAGCTTTAGAAATAGTATAAAGCCTGCCTAAAATGTAGATGGTGCAGTAGTCCCTTTGTCGTGGTCTACTCACACCCTTTGAGAGTATGCTTTGGCTCACTATGAAATAAGCACTGTTGTAGGATTCCTCTGTGTATGCTGTGAATGTTTTATTACCATTGGTTAGTAAAGAAGCTGCTTGGGCCTCTGACAGTGTAGAATAGAGCAAGACAGGAATTCCAAGTAGAGGTAAAGGAGAACAGAAGGTGGAGTCAGGGAGATGCCATGTAGCTACCGAAGGAGAAAGAAGCTGCCTGGTGCCCGCTGGTAGGCCATGACCATGCTGTAGCCAGTTCACATTTGGCATATAATATACAGAGAAATTCAAGAGATGTGACAGCCTTCAGATTATGCATCAGACCTGCCATCAAAAAGGTCTGTGTATCTTTATTCTTATTTTTACATCTTTAAAAATATTTCATTTTTTACCTAAGTCATTTAATAATACATTTTATGGATTTCTCAAATTCATTAACTACACAAGTTAAGTCAAAAGTGAGATATTTACTCTTTTCTACTCTACTTTTCCTTTCTGTAGATTTAATCACTCGTTCTAGATTTTTGTGTATTTAAAAAAAATTTGAATGGAAATTTGAATTTCCATATCAGTATTTATATGAGTTATATTTTGTGTATTTAAAAAATAGTTTTTTTTCATTTCAAAGATCTTAGATATTTTCTTTCACAAGTACACTTTAGCTGTTTTGTTTTCTTCTGTTTCTCAGATGTACATAGCTTCTATATATTTAGTCAGTAATTCGTCTGCATCTATATTGTACTCATTCTTTTATTTTTGCAAAATGATTGCTAACTCAAGATACACATTGCAACAAATATGAAAATATCTACACGACAATTTTTAATGTATTTGTCTTGCCCAAAGTCAATATATACAAATTTGAATAGTAGCAAATTGCCCATAAAACAATTAATTTCTCTTTACCATTCATGCTCATGTGAATACTTTTGTCATTCCAGTATAATTTTTATTGTATTTTCAGAACTGATCCAGAAAGATACCTTCTCTATTTATTTTTCTCGGGGTAAGACATAGCCACATAATATTTGTAGACAACCATAATACTCACTCCCCATACACTTTTTCCCATCTATTTCAAAATTAGGTTATCTATGACTGATTTCAAGGATTTTTTTGCATATTAAGCAAATCTGAATTCAAATAATTGAAAGAGAAAAAAAAAGATAGCTAGATTCAACATAGATAAATAAGACTGAAGGCCCCAGATGAGCCTCTAGGTACTTTTGCTTTCAAAAGATAGTTAACTTCCAGTTTTTTGCCCAACACAATCCTTTCAGTGAGCTCACTCTAAGCCAGCAGGACTTCCCAGGTGGAACTTTTAAGCTTGGCTCTTCTGCAACACCCAATCAAATTAATTATACTTGAATGCAAATTGCCCAATTAGCAAAGATATCCTGTACATCCAATCAAAAGAGAGAAAGGAAAACCCACACTGACTGTACATCCCATAAATGAATATCAAAACACAATCTGGAGATTGGGGAGAAGACAGACTGGTGGAATCTAGCTTGGGATATTTTCACCCTTTAGGAAGTCTGTCTCTCTGTATGCCCTTATTATTTTTACACTAATAAATTTTGAGAGAAAGCTGTGAGAAGACTTCTCCTGTGATTCTTCACTTAGTGAAAAACAAACAGGACTGTGTCATAGATGCCAAAAATACATTTCCCATTCTGTTATGTCTATGGTATTTGACAGAGTGTTTTTAATTTGATGGGATTGCTATTTTATTCTTTAAATGAACGGCTTTTTATCTTGAATACAAAGAAAAACATTACTAAGTCCATTATTATAATAGAAAATGGCTTTTCTTCTAGTATTTTCACAGAATTATTTTAGAAGATGTAGGTTTAATATTCATATCAAAATTATCAACAAACTTGAAATTCATTTTAAGAATAAGAACAAATTAGAAATCTGGGTGTGCCTCCCATTTTGTTTTATAACAGTGTCCTCAAATTAAAACATTCTGCCCAGGAGGGAATGGGGCTCTTGAGAAGCCTGTCTCCAACTTTGAGAAATATTGAACAACTGCTGGGGCAGAACACTCTGAGGAGCCAAGATACAGAGAAGAGATTCCAAGACCTGTTGAATGCCTGCACGTGGTACAGAATTCCAGATTGCAGCTTCATGAATTACCATTTGTGTTAGGCTGGAATTTCTACTGCACCTGCTTTGACTCCTCCCTCCTCCTATAAATAACCCCTTGTCCATATTCCTGTTAGTAAACACAATTAAAAACTCATTGCTTTACAAGGCTGACTTTCATGCAGTCTTTACTTTTCCATCCTAGGCTGCCTTTCCTGAGTGAGTAGACAAGTATGATGCAACGCTTTAGATAAAGTCTGTCACCCGCAATCTGTCACTGGTAACTGGTTTATGTCTCAGTTGTATCAGATTTTAAATTATCTATGTGTTTGTTCTAGATTTAAGTACAGTTTCATGGATCTAACTATTTAGAACATTGGTACAAGAACTATCTATAATCTCATGTAAGAAAAACATGGTACCTTCCCGTAACTTACTGTTTTACCTTTCCATTCCTCTTTCCTCTAAGGAAGGTTAAAAATAAAGATATCGAGCAGAATATTTTTAGGGCATCAACAGCAGTCAATTCAGTGTAGTAGTGGTGAGTTTCAATATTATTTACAGTCAACTCTATAGAATGCCCGACAACAAGAGTGAATCCCAACATCAACTACAGACTCCATGCATCTACACAAATTCACATATTGCTTCAAAGAATACTAGAGTAGGGTGTAGTCCATTCAGGAGGCTGTACATCTAGGGGTATGTAAAAGATCTCCATACTTTCCTCAGTTTTGATACTTGAAACTCTGCCAAAAACAAAACAAACAAACAAAAAAAAACAAAGTCTGTTTTCTAAAACAGAAAATAAATATTAGGCATTTTATTTTAATTCCTTTAGAGTTTGTTTTAGGAAAAAATTTAATTAAAAATAAATGAATAAACCTTAAAACAGCCTATCTTCTTCTTTTCATAGAATTCATTGGATTTTAGACATGATGTAACTAGTTCCAAAAATAACCAAAATTAATGAGTATTATTATTATAGTTTGTGAAATTTATAAATGAATTTTAAAAAATTGCATCTTTGCTGAAAGTTCTCATTGAAGAGCAAATTATAGCTTTTCATTTATTCAAGTTATCATTTGTGAGTTTTTATAAATTATACAGGTGCATGTTTCCCAATTAAGTTTGAACTAAGCATTTGATCATTGTGTCTAACATTATAAGTGGACTGCGTTCCTTAGATTGCCTCAACCAGGACTGGGCTCAGGAAAGCTATTCTCATGTCAAGGGTTTGATAGCACACTAATACCATTCCTCATTGTTTCTAATTGAATTTAAAAGATTAACTCAGGCTTTCCAAAACTACAATATCATCATCTTCCAGGAATTACCATTTCTCTACTTAATTTTCAGATTTTAACATCAGTTTCTTCTTCCTCTTCAAATTTTATGCCGGTCAGGACTTTATACAAATATTCTGAGAGCAGCAGTTGGGAGTGGGGCATTTGTCTTCTAGTAGGGTATGGAATTTAAACTGCTAATTTTTACAAAAGATTTTTATGCTGATATGTTTAAATAAAACAGATATTTTTTTCTTTATTTCTGTTTCAACAAATTTCTTTGTCAAAAGAGAACACTTTTCTTACAGTGGTCTTCTTTTTTCTCTTTCTGTGTATGTTTATATGTAGGTGTGCATATGTGTACAAGTTTATGTGTGAGGTCAAACCCAAGTGTCACACCTAAGAAAACATTCCATTGTTCCCTTGAACAGAGTCTTTTGTTGGCCTAAAACTCACTTATTAGGTGAGGCTAGCTACCCAGCAAGCCGTAGGAAAGCACCTGCCACTACCTCTCAGCTGTGGGACTGTGGGAATATGCTACCAACTCCAGCTTGTTAACATGGGTTCTTGGGATTTAACTCAAGATCTCATGCTTTCACAGCAGATACTTTACCTACTGGACCATCTGCCTGGCCTTTATTTATAGTCAAAGTTAATGAACCAAATTAGTATTTTAATATAATGTGTATGCTGACCATATTTTCTTTTGAGGTTAGTAATATTTGTGCTGCCTCTGAAACATTTTTCCGTTCCAAAGCCTTAGGGATGGTCTCTGATGCTTTTTCCTGTGTTTGAAACTCTAACCTTTTAAAGTAATTTTTTCAGTCATCTAGAAATGATTACGACATATTGTGTGAAAAAAGGTACCTAAGTTTTCCCCACAGATGATAGCTTAATATGTCACAGTGTTCATGAAGTGGCTCATGGATCTCTTATATCACAGTCACACTTCCAAGATCTATACATATGGCAAGTACTGTATCATTTGGCCTTCAATAGAATTGGGAACAATGAGCAATTTTCCTTGTTCTTAATTTTAGAGAGATCTTTAATATTGTACCTATTATGTATTAGCAAAAGGGGCATCATCCAAAGATCTGTACAAATATTTTATCAAAAATGCAATAATATAAATGGCTAAGACACACTGTAAGTTTAATACTAGTATCAGAAGTCACTTGGGAACCACAAATTAATTTTTTCAAATTAGATACCAATACGTGTCTACTACAAGGACAGATAAACATTTTTCAATTTGTTAAATGATTGTAAGAAACTCTTGTTAACTCTGTTATTATTTTATGATTCTTGGAATTTTGGAAAATTCACAGAAGGTTGGAAAGATTCAAGAGTGCTTTCTTTGAGGTGCACCATGACATATTTATCTCTGAAAAGAAAAGCTCAATAGCAATTTGAGGTGCTTTACAGTTGGAAACCTAAGAGTGCAACCAGAGAAGCAATATAACATGTTTTAGAGTTGGAGAACCTAAGAGTTTTCCAGAAAGAAGGAAACTACTAGAAATATTCCAAAGATGAAAAGAAACTTCAGTCTCAGTAGCAAGAAAGAGAGAGGTTGAAAATTCACTCCCAGGAGAAAATCAGCAGTGTCTGGTGCATGGTTACATTTGGTACTGAGATGTCCAGAACCAGCCAAGGAACAAGAAACACTATCTAAAATATAAATAACATAAATCACATGACTCCCAGTTGGGGAAAATATTAATAAGATCTATTTCCAATCAATTTGGAAAAATCTTTAAGGATAATTTTGGAAGATTTCTTTGTTTGCTTGCTTTATAAAATAGCAAACAATTAAATCTACAAATATTTTTTGACTTCCCAGCATATATATGATACCGACGTTATGCACTTAACAGACAAAAGTGGCAAGTTGGCTGAGAGTAGATTAAAATAAGTAAAAAAACTTACTGGATACGGTTTTTCAACTCAAACAAAAGTGGAATCCTTAAAGGTAAAATAAGAATTCTGCATTTGGAGCAGGAGGGTGGGGTGCTTGCTATGATTTTCCCATCTTAGAAAGATAAAAAAAACACAAAGCATCATTTCCTAAGGTTAGTCTAGAAGTCTAAACACGTGTTTTCATGACACAAATAAGGGTTTTGTGAGGGTTTTGCTGTTGTTGTTGTTTTGCTTATTTAATGGACTTGTTTCTTTGCTTTGGTCTTTACCTCTGATTCAAATGTCTTTTTTCCCTTCCAGCCACAATGGGGCCATCAGCCACTGAAGTATATATCTTGTCTCGTTGGGGTTTTATTTTTCCACAATATCTTCTTTGGCATTGAGTAAACAAGTAGATTGGTAAGAAAAATATCATGGTTAGTACAATCTGGTACACTTTATAAATCCTTGCTTGTGTGGTATGATTTGAAATATCTTTACTCCTATTTATATTTAAAAGGAAAAACAAACAAAATCCCAATGAGAGTGTCATATCAAGATGTATCAAATGTGTGTGGAGTGGAACAAGTTTCTCAGGGATCTTGAACCAAGTCCTCCCAGGTAGTTTGACTTTCAGAGATTAAATAGGACCATGGAGTCTCTTTTACCGGATTAAAGTAACAATCACCAAACAAAATATTCTAAGTCAGTCTTCAGAAATCTAAAGAGAACCCCCCCCCCGCCTCTTCCTGGAGGGGTCAAGCTGAGAACCAAATTTATAGGTAGGGATATGCCTACCAAGACTAAAGGTCAGCTATTACAATGAGATATGCATCACATATGAATGCCCATGGCTCTGCCTTGGCCTTCTGTTTACCATTTGATGCATAATTAATGTTGAGGTCAGAGTTGTCACATCCTCTTACTTCCTCTTTGCAGCTATTGGCTTTCCCAGTAGCAATTTAAACTGCTATGCCAGCTTGAAGTAGCTGTACCTAATGTGAACAGAAGGGAAAAGTTCTGTGTCTTAGAGCAATAAGGCCTGAGAAGATTTGAAAAGTAAAAATGCATTTGAAAAAGAAGACCTGAATTTCAGTAGCTTTTTTTTTTTGCAATAGATCTGATATTTATTTTTTTCAAGTTTAACTGTCTTCTTCTAAATGAGAAACATTATGCCCTCCAGAATACACTGGATTTTTCTGGAAAAAAGAACAAGCTAAATTAGGAAAATTTGCAGGAAAAAAAGGCTTTCATAACAGCTAGAAATGGAATATGAAGTACTTGCCCCAAAGCAACAGCCTCAAAAATAATTTTCTTGTCATTTGCTTCAAATGGACCTCTGTAGTTTAAAAGGAGAGATTTTCTCCTGGAAGTTCTATTTTTCTCAACCTCAATTGTCTACTCACCTGATAGAGCAACTTCACAAATTATCAGCCTATCTGTATCCTGTATCCCAAGTTAAACCCAGGTAAATTGTACACTCACATGCTTCCAAATGGCCCTATTTGAATAAAGGAAATCCTCCTGGAAAATGTGGTGTAGACCCGTGTTCTCGAGTTCTTAGAATTCCAAGCTCTGCATATGTGTGTATTTGTGCACATTCATATACCTGTGTGGTTCAGAGCCACTGGTGCTGGCCATCTTTTCTTGTGGAACATAAACTTTGACCAGGTTTCCAACTGGAACTTCATATAGCATTTCATCATATGTGCTGCCCATGGTAGGCACCATACCAGATTGCAGTGTGATCGATCTAAGTGTTCTGAGATCGAGAAAAAGTACTATTCAGGTATTGATTGATTTTTTTACAGAATTAATTTTTTATACTTTTAAAAATAATCATTATTTAATTGCCAACTTTGGACTTTAGCCAGGATAGCAATATTTACAATTCATCATCTCACTCTTATGAAATCTGCAACCTGCAATCAGTTTGAATCTAAGTACCAAGCTTCAAACCACTCAGTATATTATTCATAATCTTACTTAGGCCCTTGCTTCTGGAATCCTTAGTTTCAGTTCTTGAGACTGTCTGTCAGGTCAGTACATGTTTCCTTGATAGGATAATTTAGAAACTGGAATCTCCAGAGATTGCAGTGGGATACTAACGCAGCACAGACCACAGAAAGGATGATGTTGGGGGCTGGAGACATGGCTCAGAGGTTAAGAGCATTGCCTGTTCTTCCAAAGGTCCTGAGTTCAATTCCCAGCAACCACATGGTGGCTCACAACCATCTATAATGTGGTCTGGTGCCCTCTTCTGGCCTGCAGGCATACACACAGACAGAATATTGTATACATAATAAATAATAAAATATTTTTTAAAAAAAGAAAAGAAAAAGAAAGGATGATGGTGAGGGCACAGGAACTCATAGTGCAGTATCATTGCAGAATTTGACTTATTTCTTTGGTTAAACAATAACCATGCCATCTTTCAAGCCCTTTTCTCTGGATTTGTAAATAGAGATAACATTTGCAGTCTTTCCTCATGGACCTGAATTGAATGTCTCTATGTCCATAATTCCAGCACTTTAATGATTGGAATATCACAACAGGTGATTTTCTGCCTCTTGTGCTGTCATCTTTCAGAAGTTGTATATCTTACTGATTTTCAAAAGCCACATAAAGAAGAGATTTTTGTCTTCTACACTTTCAATATGAAAATTTAATGCCCCCAGTCTTCATCCTGTAAATGAACATTGTTCAGTGACCCTTCACATAAAAATGTAAGACCAAACACAGCCCAGGGAGATGGAACACGATCTTGATGAGACGACCTCAGATGCAGGATTTATGTTGGACTTGACAAAATGGATCCATGGTCACGAGACTGGGGCTGGTCCATAACTGTAATTCCAACAGCTGTCACAGTACCCAACAGAGTCATAATGCTTTTCTTGAGTCAGTTAATACTGCCTGCCATGGGCATATCTAACTAGAAAAGCCAAGTTGTTGACAGAGCAGCCATATATTGTTCATGACAAAGTAGAGTATACATACCATTTGTTACACATATCTTGAGTGTTCCTTCAAGGAAATATTTCAAAGGTTTCATCTCTAAAGTGGCATCTGGGTTATAATGACTCTTTTATGAGGCAGGACATAATGGGAGTTCTTTGTGTCATTAGGGGTATGCCAATGAAGATAGCCCTGTATCCCTGGCCATCTCCTATGACTAGGCAAAACTTCAAGTGGAGGAAGTACAAAACCAAGCCAGGCACATAATCTTTGACCTACAATCTTTCATGACTATGGGATGTGCTGGGGTAAGGGTGGCCTTGGGATTACAGGAGTGGGCAACCTATGAATGACCGTTATAGCTCAAAACCCATGTCAGGAGAGTAATCCTAACCCTGACAATGCTTGGAGCTCCAGAACTCACAGACTGGATGATCCAGAGACTTAGAATAGAAAAAATGTTAATGTAATGATGTCTAACGATATTCTGTCATGCTTATTGATTGGTGCCTAGCCCAGTTGTCATCAAAGTAGCTTCACCCACCAACTGATGAAAACATATATTACCCACAGTCAAACATTAGGTGGAGCTCAGAGAATCCTGCAGAAGATGGGGAGAAAAGATTTTAGAATCATAGGGGTCAAGGACATCACAAGAAACCTACAGAATCAGCTAAATTACATTCCTAGGGGCTCACAGAAACTGAACCAACCAGAGAGCCTTTGTGGGATTGACCTAGAAACTATGCATATATGTTATAATTGTGTAGCTTGGTCTTCATGTGAGACTCCTAACAGTGGGAACAGGGGCTGTCTCAGACTCATTTACTGGCTCTGGGACCATATTCCTCATAGTGGGTCACCTTGCCCAGCCTTAGTACATGGGGAGGTACTTGGTCTTACAGCAATTTGATATATCATGTTTTCTTGGTATTCATAGGAGATGTGGCCTTTCCTTAACAGAAACAGAGGAGGAGTGGATTGGAGGTGGGAACACACAGGGTGTTGGGGCAGGGACTGGGAGGTGAGGAAGGAGGGGAAACTGTGCTGGGATTAAAAAAGAAAAAGATACTGCCTTTGCATCCTACTTATACTTCATTGCCAGAGACCCAAAAGTAATTGGCACTTTCATTGATAGACTGCAGTCTCTCAAACTGTAAGCGAAAATGAGCATTTTTCTCTTGCTAAGTTTGTTACTTCAAGTGTTTTTTTATAATATGAAAAGTTATTTAATATAATGTTTCAAGTCTGCTGAAACTCAGTCTATGTATATGCGACTCTATAATATTTTTGCATATCATGTGTTTGATTATATATTCCATGTATAAGCTTGTCATATTCTTTATTTGTGTGTGCATCAGTATGTGTGTATATGATGTGTTACTTAGTAATATAGGTACTTGAAAATTTTCAAAATTTCTTCAATTGTCATATCCATAGTATAAAATTTCACAAATAAAAGAAATCTTTAACAAATATTATATGGGAAGAATTTTAAATTTTAGGTTTATTGAAATCTTTCTGATTTGGATTACAGTTCATTTTCCCATCTCTATGAAATCATACCATACATACAATAAATTCTTTTGTGCTTGAAAATTATGTAGCTACTGTATGTTGTCATCTAGATCATCACCATTTAGTGTGAAGTAGAATAAACAAGAGTTTGGTTTGATTTTGTTTTGATCAAAGGATGTACACTGAACTTGGTTTTGATAGTGAAAATTTGTTTCCAGCTTGCTTTCTGGTATTTTGCCTCAGTTATTTGAAATGAAAGTATAGAACACAGGGGGAACAAAATATGCTTTTCATTATGGTAAATGCACCAAAGTTAGTGATTTTAATAAATATGTGTTTTACTAGGTGCATCTTTAAACTTCCATGGACATTTCTGTTTTCTCTGAACTGTACTTCATATTACAAAATAAGAAAAAAAGAAAAGCCTCAAATATCCCACTCATATCACTGCAGAAAAAATCAGAAGCTGGAGAAATTATCCAATATGCTTATAAAGCCTCTCCCCTCTGAAGGTCTCACCAGTATAGCTCACAGATAGACTATAACATAAGAGTCTTTGCTGAGGTAGTTCCAATTCCATAGTACTATAAGGTCTCAAGGGCAGGGACTATTTGTATCTGATTAGAACAAAAACACATTTTAGTTTTTCTCATTGCTTTAATACCAAACTCTAGGAAGAATGTTGTCATGTCTTACTTTTGAATTCAACTGAAATGTGCCATTGCATTCTGTGGAGTACGACTCCTGGTGTTGTAGAACACTGCTTCCCCCCACAGCCCAGCATCACAGAATTAACCATAGGACTTTTGAAGAAACCAAGACATTTATGTATGAATCCCCAAACCACTTACATGAAATGGCATACTGCTACACAGAACCCACACACACCTGCCCATATGCTTCAAATTACCTTTAGATTACTTACAATGCTTAGTATAATGTATGCATTATATGAATAGCTGTTAGACTGTTTATTTAAAGAATGTCAGAAATATAACTACACATCTTCAGTACAAACATTTTTCAAATGTATTTGTCAGTGGTTGGTTGAATGCAAAAATTCAGAATCCTTCTGGATATTCAAATATGATATCTCAACTAATTCAAGCTAATTTAATTATCTTCTAGACTGTAGGAAATGTTGCTCTACATCCTAACCCCCAACCCTAACTTAATTACTGACAGCTTTTTAATCAACAGTGTTTAGTGTGTATTTGTATTCTAGTTTTATAGACAAATTGTTTCTTCTCAAATTCAAAAATCAGTTCAGAACCAATATTCACACTTGTCCTGGTAACCATTGTAGAAATTTATAATTTACACTAAGTAAAAACAATTCAAACCATTTCTTACATCTCGACAAAAACATTGTGATCTAAATATTTTATGCGACATGGAGATGCTCCAACAACTTCCCTACTGCTGTTCTCAACAGGACGGCAGGACCTCCAACACTTTAGGTGGGTACTTACTATGCTAGGCCTTGTGGAATTCTAGAGAACATGAAGAAGCTTACAAAAACAAAATCAAAGGAACGATCTGTGTTCTGAGAGGATCGTGGACTAGAGAAGCAGAGGAAACAGACTCAGATACTCGGAATTTTGAAGAGAAAAAAAGATGAAATGAGAGTTTTTAGAAAACAATACAAAGTAAGCCAAGGTGATGAGACAGGAGACCTGGTCTGCGTGAATGGTCCAGGTGGGAAGCCTAAGAGAGCTTACTAATGGAAAGAAACATCTGCTCTCACCCAGTATCACTTAGCTTTGTTCTCATGGCACTTTCAGTGAAACAAGTGAGGATGGCATAAAAAGAATTCACAGCAGTGAGTGAGGGACACTAGGAGGAATGGAGGGAAGGGAGACTTTGCTGGGGATGTATTGTGAGAGAAGGAGGAGAAAAGAGGGAGAGAAAGGGAGGACGGAAGGGAGGGAGGGAGGAAGAAAGAAACGAGGAAGGAAGGAGGGAAGAAATGAAGGAAGAAGAAAGGAAGAGAGAGGTAGGGAGGGAAGAAGGTAGAATGGAAGGAAGGGAGAGAGGAAAGGATAAAAGGAAAGAGAAAGAGAGAAAGAAGAGATGGAGAGAGACTCACAGCACAGTGCTTTAGAGGAGAAGCACAGGAATTTAATGTTCTCCACTACCTGACATTATGTATAATATCGGCTATTTGATAAGATATATCTGGGGTAGAGAACACTCTACTTGGGACCTGAGAAACCTCAAAGTAGAACATTTATGGGAATCTATTTTCTGGGAACAAAAAAAAAAAGCAGTACTAAGTTCGTCATGGTTGTTGCTGTCCACCCTACATTCTTCTCTGCTAGTTAAACAAACAGGAATTTGCAAGTCTTTTTGGAATTATTACTGAAAAACAGCAAACTGTCCAGACTGACTGCTTTGCTGCCCATCCAACAACTTTATTTTGTTAATAGTTAAACTGCTTAGTTAATGTTGAACAGTCAGGAAGATTTGTTTGTGCCTGTGTCCTTTATTCCCCAGCAAATGTGCAAGCTTCTTTCAGACCAAGAATCTTGCTACTTCATCTCTGTGCACTAAGGGAAAAGAACCCGATGGGGGACACAGCCAAGCACAGAAACCTGGGGTGTGAAGTATCTGGCATGAATGTAAAGTCTCAAGGTTGTCCTCTACCAGGAATCAAACCACAAGAGTCCCGTGGTTTCTGCTATGACATTCCCAGACCAAAATAAAATAATGGCTGTATTTCTCCACACATACAACACCATGTTTTATTAATGTTTATAATGTGTCAGTAATACTTCATGGGAGGTGTCCACATTATGGACTGCCTAACAGTTATATAACATGCTGAATGTCTGTCTCCACGGAGAAATGGAGTGAGGACTGGAATGAATTCTGTGAGATACCAAATCCTCATCCTTAACTGTGACTTTATGCTTCATCTCATAGCCTTTGCATTCACATCCTGATGGTGATGGCAGCAATCAGAGTGTGTGTGCTAAATCATGTCTCGTGTCCATGGGGCCACTTTCAACATAGAACACATCAAGAAGCAGAGTTAATGTTTCCAGTTATAAATCAGTGAGCCTTAGTTGTATACTTGTTCCCAGTTTGTGTCTAAGAGGGGAATCATCTAGACAGGCTCTAAGTGCTTCTTTGTACAAATTGGTCCCAAGACAACAGAAGCAGCTCAATTTGTTCCTGCCTTCTGTACATTCACCATTGAAAATGGCACCTCTGACAAAGCCCACAGGTAGCATTATGGGTCTGAACAGAATGACAGCGTCATTGTGTATGACAGGAACAAAGGCATTAAAGAAAAAGCTGTCTAAGCCTATACCCCCATCCACTTTCTAGAGAAAAATCTGGGTTGCTACTGCTGTGATAAAACAGGTAATACACTGAATGAAAGAAGAAAACTGAAAAGTTGGTTTGCTAAAATGGAAAGAAAGGCTGAAGAAGGAGAAAGTAGGAGCACAGCAGAATATGCAGGAAATGAGCAAAGGAAAGTGGGGGCGATGGTGAAAAATAAAAAGGAGACAGAGAAGAAATGAGGGTGGGAATGAGGAAAACAGACAGAGGGAAGGAAGGAAGAGAGATTCCAGGAAAACAAGGGGTACAACAAGTGAGGAGGAGATGCAGAGACCATGGAAGCCCTGGTGAAGAAGCGTGAGTTTTCCCACTGTCTCTATGATAGATTTACCACATCGTTCTGCACCTGGAGAGTGGAATGCTTGCCATGAATAGGAGTCACCACAGCACGGAGAGACTAAAATATAAAAGTCCAAATTCCACTAAGTGTCTCTCCAGTACCTTAAAGATCTCTCTAATTTGTACGTTTGGGGAAATAAGTATTTATAGGTGAAAAGAATAAGTCCATGTTGCACCCAGGTCTTCTTTATTACTTAGGAGTGAGCCTTTGTAAAAACAACTTCTCCTCAAAAGTAAATTGACTTAATTCTAAAAGTAGTCTACAATGATAAGCAAATATCCATTCCATCATAATAAAAGTATGTGCCATACCTTCCATCTCCCTGAGGGAAACTGTAAAATGAGTAGGAAGTGTTTTTAAGTCATATTTTAGGCGTATAGGTTTATTATATTTAAATATCAATCTTATATAAACCTAAAATTAAGAATATTCATATATGTCAAAATAATAATAAGTTGAATATGTACGTGTTTGACATATGAAAAGGAGATATAGAAACTGAGATATATTTCTGAGCCATGGAATAAAGCCATAAAGAAAAGATGTCGCTGAGGAGCCACGTAGGAGATCTGCTATGAAGGCTGTACAAAAGCACATATACAGATAAAGAGCAGGAACAAGTCCATAGAAACTGTACTCAGAAGCAAGACAGTAGAATTACTTGGGCTCTTCATTATAAAGCAGCTTCTGAATAAAACACCACCAACAAGCACAGCTGTGTTTAGTCATACACCCATATAAGTGCTATATTTTCAAGAGTCAGGGCAGACTTTGGGTAGCCTGGACACATGGAAGAACAGAAGGAATTTCTGATGAGAAGATCATTGCAAACTTGCAGATACAGCCCATACCTCTCAGGGGACTTAGGAAAACAGTAAATGATGCAGGCCATGTTTCAGGAAAAATGTAGGACAGGCAACAGAGAGCCCAGTAGAGAACTCGAAGCACAAGGTGGCACCCCACAATGTTGTCAACATGGTACGTGAAAATAGGTGAAGACACAGAGGTACTTGCACATCTGTGTTTAAAGCTGCACTGCTCACAATAGTCAGGGCATGGAACCAGTCTAGATGTCTACCAAGAGATCAATAGATTTAAAAATGCATTGAAACACTTCACTTACTGAGCCATTTCCCCGCACCAAGACAGTATTTCTATGTATCCTAGGATGGTTAGCCACTCACTGTGTTGCTCATACTGGTCTAAAACTTAGGAATCCTCTTGTTTCAGCCTTCCTGGTTCTTTGATACAGGTGTTTGTGTGTGCAGCACCATGGCTGGTTCTAAGTCCCTCTCTAGCTTCTGAATGGTTATCTTCTTCTTGAACCTCGTATTCCTCCCTATGAATCTGTCTGTGTCAAGATTTGTTAATTGGAGACCAGTCTCATTTTATTAAGGGCTGTCCTAATAATGGACCTCATTGTAACCTATTTATCTGTTTTAAAAACCTAATTGTCCGAAAGAGCTATCATCACCGATATTTTATGTTAAGGAGCCCTCATATAAATTTCAGGACAGGGCATATAAATCAGTCTGAAACACAAAGTCAGACATGGATGTAGCTGAGGGTTTTCTGCTTTCATATGATAAAAATTAAAAATAAAGTATATTCCTTCTATAGAAGATTAGAAAAAATTCTCTATTCATACTCTTAGAAAGATGTAAGTAAGGAACAGTATAAGCAATTTCTTCAACACTAGTCTCATGGCAAACACAAACACATTTTATAGCATTTGTAGACTCTTCAGTGTTGGCCACTGATGTCATACTAAAACCCAATTTAGGAAAAGCACATGACTAAGCATGTGGGCTGACATGATGCTTTTCTTAAGCACAGAATACATTTTTAAAGTACATAAAAGGACAGATTAATGATTTCTTTAGCAAAACCTCCATCAATCTTTTTCTTGCTGAACACTTCACAAGTCTTTCCAGTGGGTTGAAGTTTTAGGATTTTTTTAAGCTTAAAGTCCAGTTAGTTCATGCTGTCATTTTAGAATAGACACAAATAAATTCAGTTCATTTGAACAGGCTTAACTTATCTTTCCAAATGACAGATTCGCTTATTGGTTAAAAACAGGTACTCTTCAAATTAAGCTGTTCTCAGTAACAGCAAGCTGTCCACAAAAAGACTGATGCAAGGTCTGTGCATATTAGTACCTAAGAAGTGCCAAAGCATAAAAAGGATTATTTTCTTTTCTTTTTTTTTTTCTGAGTCCACTGTCCTGGAGCTTGGAGCATCACCATCACCTGCAGGAGTTGGAAATTCAGATGACAAGGCCCATTCCCAGTGAGACCCAGGATTGTATGTTTATAAAAGATTTTCCTTTTCTAGCAGTGCCATGGCCCCATCCCTACTGTAATCAGCTAATGCTGTTGGATCTTGAGAAAGTTATGTGACTTCTTTCAACATTGCCCCCTTCTCTAAAATCTGGTTGAAGCGAGTAGATAATTTGTTGCTGGGAAGATGAATAAGGAAGGTGAGGCAGAATGCAATGAATCTTCTGCACTAAGTGGTTAAGCTAGTTATGTGAATAGCAGATGAGAGACTGATAAATGTCAAAAAAATAAAACAAAATTCCAAACAAAATAGCAACAAAACCCTTGGATTAGAAGTGATGCTAGATTAGTGTTCTGAACTTGTAAAGGCATTATCAACACTCTTCCCAATTCTTGTAATCCTGTGCAGAGTCCTCTTATTGGTTTTGAGCTTCAAGACCAAGAACTACCTGTAGTAGTAGAAGTAGGTCTTAGCGTCTTACAAGCTATCAGGCTATTTCTATGAGAAACCATTTTTTCCATCCATTTTACAGTTAAATACTCAAAAGCTATAGGAACCTCTGTTCCAGATTACAACTGTGCAGGTTATGCAAGGCCTTCTGGGGACCTCACCTTGCCTGCTGTCTCTGGCTTCAACCCAGGAAGAACCAACCAGTCCTGAGAAGCACCGCACAGTAGGACACAGAGAAGTGCCAGACGGAGATGAAGTTAGCCAGACCTCACTGCCCCCTGCAGTTTTCCATCTGCAGCACCTTCATCTACAGATAAAGGCGCTCTAACCTTCAATGAAGTTCTGAGTTGTCCTTGTTGTAATGGTACAGCGGCATGACTTTTTTTATTCTTAGAATAATCTGCAGACTTTTAAATATCTTAAAGAATACATATCTGTTAACGGACATGCACAGAAATTCATCCAGGGGCAAGGGTGAAATGTGTCTGCTAAGTTTACTCCTAAAACTTTAATCTTTAATGTACCATTACTTTCCATAAATCTATTCATTTCACAGCATTGAAGATTATTTCTAGATTCTGAGGTTTTGTTACCAACCAACATATATTAAGTAAAGAAACTGCCCTGTTTAAAAAGAGGCATAATCATTTCGAATTCTCAAAACTTGAAATAGAGTGTCAAAAAAAATTTAAGGATTATCTTGAAATTATGCAGACACAAGGAAACAAGCAAAATATGTTCTATTTATAGTCAATAAATGTAAATGGCACATTTTTTAAAAACCTCTTACAAAACTTAATAGTGTAGATCAGTTAACTATTGTTTCCAAGGAAAATGCTTGGATGATATTGGCTCATTTCCCAACAAAAATTTTCATTTGCTTCTATTAGCAATTCATTATTGCTATAAGAGGCGCATCTGCTAGAAATAAAATTTAAACTTTTCAAATGTATGGAGAAAGACTTTATCCTCCTTGTGCTTTTAAACCCCTTTACATGTCATATGCAAAATAGCATTAGTACCACCAAAAAGAGTTGGGCTATGAGAAGTCAGGATAGAGGTACACCTAAACATTTTACAGTAAGAATTTCTTGAAATCTAAATATTCTGATAGTATTTTCTACCTAAGGCTATTGTGTGTCATATTTTTCTATTGCTTTTCATTGGGTTTAATCAGTCAACTTTAACAGAAAGTACCTATGTATTTCAAATGTACAACTAAATTAAGGCACATTGGTACAAAACATAATATATGCTTAACTAATCACATAAAATTGAAATAACTCCATTTCCACTTAAAAATAACTCGGTTGAGCCTCTAAAACAGTCAAGTAAAATTTGTGCTCAAATTTAGTGCAATATTTTTTTCTGTTTGTTCTCAAATAAAATATGAGATTCGGGAGCATAGTTCACAAAAATACCACCTTCAGAGATCACTACAAGTAAATATAAGGGATTTTCTAGACATGAAAATCAAGTCAATGATTTATTGTCTCAAAGTAAGTAAGACTATAACAAAGAAGCTTTCCCTGTACCATATATTTAATTTGACCCTATTCTCCATCTATGTTATTAAGAAAGTACAATAAATAACACACCCTGTCATAGAACAAAGAGTTAGGGTAAGTATTAGACAATAAAGAAAAAAATCAGTATCAGTACTGCAAAAATCAGTATTCTAATAACATTCAATATAGCTCTAAATGACACTTTCATAATTTCTGAATAGTATAAAAAGAATAATAAGCATGCTGTGATTCTGTATGAATTCTGATTGTAACACAGCACAAGAAAATGTCATGGTTTATCAGGCTACCTGAGTTCTGGTCCCAAAAATGAGGTCACCCACTTGCCTTACCTATACCTGGATAACAGCTCTAGAGTCAGCATGATAACCCACCCACTGATTACAGCTATGGAGTAACTCTAGACATATGGAGTAATATTCAGACAGAAGGATTAATGAGACAGACAGAAGAAGAGAGGGAGAAGGAGCCTTTAGAAGTGGTCAGGCTTGATTTGAAAACATACTGTACCATACTGAAGTCAAGACTTTGGCCAAGTAATTTGACTTCTCTCTCTCATTTCTTCATCTAAAAGTGAAAATAGTAGTAATATTTCCATAATTGTTTAAATGTTTGCAATAAAATTTCCAGAACTGTTAAAAAGTATTCCATGCTACAACATATGTTAAAATCTAGTATAATTTAGGTTTCCAGTAAATGACAGTTTTTATATCACGTGTACAAAGTTGCTTTTGGATATGATGTGTTTTCCAAATTCAAGTCATTATTATCATGCCCATATTTATGTAAAATGATGAAATTCTCTCAAGGAAGAGATTCTGTGCTATATAGTCCACATTTATTTTCTCTACTCTTAGCCTTCCTTCTTCCCTCCTATTCTTCCCTAGAAACTCTAAGTTCCTCTTCCATCACCTATATAATCCATTACTTCACTTGCCATTTGATCACCAGAATAGTGATGTCTATACTTATTTAATGGCTGCTTTTTAAATTTTTTAATTCTAATGTGATTTTGAAATTCATTTTACATTCCATTCAAAGTTCTTCCCCCCTCCTCCTTCACCTCCTACCTCTTCCTTGTGCCCACCCCCATCCATTCCTCCCAAAGGGTAAGGACTACCATGGGAAGTCAACAAAGTCTGGCACATTAAGTTGGGGCAGAACCAAGCCCCTCCCCACTCCTGCATTAAGGCTTAGTATGATATCTCACCATATGGAATGGGCTTCA
The DNA here is from genome assembly GCA_028555095.1 of Dicrostonyx torquatus. Lineage (NCBI taxonomy): Eukaryota > Metazoa > Chordata > Mammalia > Rodentia > Cricetidae > Dicrostonyx > Dicrostonyx torquatus. The sequence goes on from JAQHUG010000015.1 coordinate 8,567,927, forward strand.
ATAAGCTAGCTCACACACCAGGGATAGATTCTAGTCCTACTGCCAGATGCCTCACAGTCAGTACAAGGTTCACCACGGTCTCCCACATATGGAAGACCTAGTTTGGTCTCATCAAGGCTCCACAGCTGTTGGTCTGGAGTTCCTGAATTTCCACAAGCTTGGTTCAGCTGTCTCTGTAGATTTCTCCATCATGATCTTGATCTCCCTTGTTCATACATTCCCTCCTCCCTCTCTTCAATTGGATTTCCGGAACTTTTGGCCTGGTGTTTGGTTGTGTATCTCTGCATCTGGTTCCTTCAGTTGCTGGATGAGGCTCTATGATGACAGTTGGGGTATTCAACAATCTGATTACAGGGAAGGCCAGTTCAGGCTGCCAATCCATCATTACTAGAAGTTTTAGCTGGGATCATCTTTGTGAATTCTTGGGAATTTCCCTGGCACCAGGATTCTCCCTAACCCCATTTTCATTGCTTTCATTGCTCTCCCACGCCCGCCTTCTCCCACTTTGACTATCACATTAACTCAAGTTCTCATCTCCCATCCCTTTTACTGCCCCCCTCACCCACAGTTTATCCAGTACTCCTTCCCTGGACAATTTGTGTGCCTATCTTAGGGTCTTCCTTGTTACCTAGCTTCTCTGCAGCTATGGATTGTAGTCTGGTTATCCTTTGCTTTATAACTGATATCCACTTAAGAGTGAGTACACACTGTGTTTATCTTTCTGAGTCTTGGTTATCTCACTCAGGATTTTTTCTAGTTCCAGGCTCCTTTTTTGAAAGATTACTAGATTACTATTAGTTTAAAACAGTCTGGTAACCAAACATTCTGCTTTCCCGATAGTTCCTTCATAGGTTCCAACTCAGAAAAAACTCATTTTTAATCTATAGTGCTGTTTATGCTGCAGTCTGTCTAAATCTGCATCACAGTTAACATAATTTCATAAGCAAATACCTATTTTTTAAATGAACTGAAAAGAATTAACCTATATCCATAAACTAAGTAAGAGCATAAATAATAACTCCTGAAAACTTTTTAAGAGTTATATGCTGCAGCTGATATTCAGCAAGGGCTAAAAAAACACAGCTCCAGTGATACCCTTCCCTAGATTGTCCATTACAGTACAGAGAATTTTCAGGCTTCCCTGTGCCAGTAAAACACTGGAAGCAGGCAGCTTTTGTAATAGGATCATTGGCTAAAACAGAATGAGTCAATCTGATCGATAGAAATTGCACATGCAGCAAAGAGCTCTTAATGGACCTTAATCTCCATTAGGCTGAGTTGGAGGAAGTTGCAAGGGAAGCTGCATCACATTTCAGCCATTTATAGTAGCATCATGGTTCATGCACAGCTCTCAGTGAACCAGAGTGTTCATCCTCGGCTGCTCTGGGACAACCATCAATGGAATGACATGCCCTTGCATCACTGATGTCCAGGAAACACTCTGGGGAATACTCTAGAGAATTGTCTCCAAGGCTTATTAAAATTTTAGCAGGAATTCATGGTGGGTCAACCAGAAAAACATTAGCACGCAAAGCATTCCTGTCAGGTGTAATTAAATGTGGTCTAGAATTCCTGAGAAATGAATAAAAGCCAAAATGAATGGTTTTAAGCTTGTTACCAAAGACCCTCACAGTATATTCGATGAAAAGGATGATAAAGATCAAGTTTTCCATAAAGACACAAACTTTGCCAATGATACATGAAAATATGAAGGATAATCTAATGTTTGAATGTCCTGAATGTAAAATTAACTCCTCTCAATTTAATATATATTAGGTAAAGCATCATGTCAAAATTCAAAAGAAAAGGAAAATTATGCACAATTTAGAAGATTACCCATTGTGCACGATTCAGAAATCACAGCATAATACCTCCTAATTAATGTTGATTGAGGACTTTGATTTCAAATTACATGAAGTGTAATACATGGATATTTGCAATGTACATTCACATACCCGCCTTGCAAAGTCCTTGATATCAGAGACCAAAATAGAGTAGTTAATAGCAGAATGCTATATTTCTTTTTTTTATGTCTTGCTTTAAGTAAAATTTTGGATTACAAACTCAAAATAAAAAAAATTCAAACATGAAATCTCCTGTGCTATGGTAGTTATAACCTTTTCCAAATGTTTAGGCTACAGTTAGGAAAATGTGTTTCTCTATGCAACATCAATAATTTCAAACACAGTTTCTTTCTTTTTCTTTGACCTGTAGCTCATAATATTTGCTTAACTTTGTTCTTTTTGTACTTCATTATTGAGTAACAAGTAGGTCTATCATCGCACCTGATTTCCAGTTAGAATATTAATAGAAATATATGTGACATGTACTAAATGAATGAATGAACAAATAATTTGTGCATCCTTTGAGGGCCAAAATTTACTTTAAAAATAATTTTATGTTATTTGCCTATAATAATAGTGACATAAAGTGAACATTTACTTTTATTGGATAAATTAAAAATGAGCAGATGCAATAATATGCAATGTATGTAGAAAATGCTGTCTATTTTATAAATGTCTAAAAAACCTTTGAATGCATGTCAAAAAATCAGTTCAAAACAGAAATATAAAACAAGAGCAAGGTTTTTCTGTTTGTCTGAGTACTTCCACAATGGAGATTGTATCAAAATCTATCAACTGTTCAAACATGCCAGGTTTTTGTCTTCAGCTACTGGTATCAAAATATAGAGTTATAAAGGTTTAATGAAATGCATTATTCCATTAGTAGATAGACTAAGAATGATAAGAAAAAAATAAGGAACCAAATAAATTTAATCACCCTGGATTGAACAGAGAAAAGAAAGGAAATGTTTTATTCAAGCCAATTACCAATGTCAAAAGGATTAGCTAATAATTTGCTTTGGTTGTTTTATTGTTATCTTCCAACTGCTTCTGTTTTGGAAAGACAGTCTTAGATGGGATGCCAAAGAAACCATAGGGATTCAATGTATGTTACTCGATGAATAAATGAATCGACCTCATTCCAAGAAAATAATGTAAAGAAGCATCAAGTTTTCTTCTACTATCCAAAATATCACAGGATGAATAGTATCTGGCTACGAAAACAAGAGACAACCTTTTTCCTGTTTCATAACTATATACCAAACTCCTTGAACCATCAGGTGGTTTAACCTGACTCCAACAAATTAGAAACTCATTCAATCCCAAGGAAGAAATTGGGGGCAGAGAAGAAAGTTCTTTTGACAGAAAAGTGACTCATTGTAGAATACATTTCCAGTAATTTTCACTTTAAACTCATTATTTACTACAAAAATAAGTAGATTAAATCAAGTGAAAATTTTTTAGTTCCTACATATCCAGATCAATAGTTATTCATTCCTGCCATTGGAATTTTTTCTCGATATGTCATCTTAAACATAGAGAACCTAAAATCAACATTTATACATCATTTCTTGATAGATAGGAAAGGAGGAGTTGTTAGCATATGTCTTTGTGAGATCAATTATGATTGCAGCTAATGTAAAATGAATTTGATGCCATCAAAATACTCTTTTACACACAACTTACTGAAGTAAAAGCAAAAATCCCAGACTTCAGTGTTTGAATAGACCCAACTAGGAGTTTTGGGATTCAGTTGTGAGGGTAGGCTAAGTGAAGGATTGAACACTGTACCATTTTTGCAAAATTTTTCTATAGGAACTTGTTTCTGTCAATATCTTCATCAATGAATAGACAAGGTGAGTCACTTATCCATTATGGTCTCTGAACTTGTAGATTTCAACAACTAATCTACCAGAGAACATAGAATTCCATATACTCCAAAATATCTATCAAGCACCTAATACTTACCCAGCTGTGTACCCTATCACTACAATGAAGACTGCTCTGGGAAGTCATGCCCAGTAGTGCAATTGTGGTACAACATCATGGGTTAGCCAACCACTTTGTTATTGGACTTAATGTCTTCTCCACAGGTGGAAACCCATATCTGTCAACATTGTCAGGGACAAGAACCTGTGGCTAGTCACATCATACACTTTAGGGGAGAGCCCTACTATTATTCTGCTAAATTAACATAGTGTTAAATAGATGCTTAGTGGCTTATTGTTATACCCATAGGTCAGTGGACAGTTCAGCCTTCATTAGAGAAGTTTATTTTTGTGGTAGATAGCAATTAAGACAAAGACCCACAACTAGTCAAAGCACAAGGAATAAGAGACTGTGAATGCTCTGTCTAAATAATGGCATCTACATCATGCCATTTTCCCCAAAGTTAAGGGATCATGGTAAAAGAGATGTCAAAAAGTTTTTAAGAATCAGACTCAGAAGCCAGACATGGCGGCAACTGCCTTTAATCTCAGGACTCAGCAGGCAGAGGCAGTTGGGTCTCATGAGTTGGAGGACAGCCTGGTCTACAAAGTGAGTTCTAGAATAACCATGAATGTTATAAAGAGAAACCCTGTCTCAAGAAACGACAATGAAAATCACGCATCAGAGGCAGAGATCAGTACAAGGGAAAAATATTTTCTGTTAGCAACAAAATTCTTGCATAAATAAACTCACAGCAGTGTGCCAGCATGCATAAGACCTCCACAAGCTGTAGTCCACTAAATTCTTCCATAGAAGGGAAGGAAGCATGAAGTCTCACCCCTGTCTGGGAATAGTTGTTAACTGACATGGCAGCTGCTGGGAGGGACAGACTCAGTTTTCTTTAATATATAGCCCCCAGTAAACATACCATGCTCCAGGGGAAAGCTACTCTGCCCAAGAATATATGGGAAAAACAATTTGTCTTGAATTTTGAGCACACAAAATTTAATGTGTGCGGAAAGGAACACTTACATACCGCAAATGGGAGTGCACACTGATGCAGCCACAGTGAAAATCAGTGACAATTCTGCCTACTCCGCCCAAATAGAAATACATCTACTATGTTATCCAGCTATACTACTCTTAGGTATATACTCAAAAGACTCTATATCCTACTCTAACCATACATGCTCATCTATATTCATTGCCACTCTCATCACAATACTTAGGAAATAGAAATAACCTATATGTCTACCAGCAGATCAAGGTATTGTGGTATACTTACACAAAATTGAATATTACTTGACTATTAAGGAAAACAAACTCACAAAATTCACAGGTAAATTAATGAAGCTGGAAACAACCATTCTGAGTGTGGTAACCAGACACAGGAAGACATATTTCATGCATTCTCTCATTTGTGGATATTAGTTTTGAATCTTCAGACTTGTGTGTTCTGTGTGAAGTATCCACGTAAGTCAGGAAATTATAAGGGCCATAGGGTGGTAAACGACTAGGGGTGAGATGCTAGAACACAGTGGTATAAAGGGGTAAAGGAAACATGGCATTAGAAATGTTAGATTCGTGCTAAAGAGAAGAGGGAAAAGAGAAGGATGGAGTAAAAGGGGGATGAATACTACTAAGGAGCTGTTGAAAACGTCATATAGAAGTGTACTACTATAGAAGCTTCATATATTTATATATATGAATATACATACAAAAATAGACAAATAAGAATTAAAATGGTGATGCTGACTGATGAAGTGACAATGATCCTTCCTGTCCCTACAGGTTTACACATAAAATGTACAGCATTATGAATGGGTTACTTCTTTTTGAGTTATTGGCCAATGAGTTCTTATATACCCCCAAATAGTCTGGACAATTATCAATGTTCTTCCATACCATTCAAAACCTGATGATAAGAACCTGTTGTCAAGGGTACTTGAGTTACCCTCTGTATTTGAGACACAGAACTTGGGCAAATGACCTGAAAGCTTCATCCCTATTGCCCGGATTTGATATTACTGGAAGGTGCTATGTATACAAATAGATGAGAAAAATTTTCACCAATCTTGCCCAGGTGTGAATCACTTGAACTACAGCAGAGGCTGGTCTGGTAAGACATGCCCACTGATGCAATCATGGCAGGAACTTTTGGCTTAGATTTAAGCCCCACTCTGCAAGATAAATCTCATACTGACACCACCATAGGGCCCAAAATGATGGCCCTGTATTACTCTGCTAAATGGACTCCGAATGACTTATGGCTATACCCATAATTAATCCAACTCTTATTCCTCATTGGAGAAGTGTTTATTTTCAATAGATGGAAATTAACACAGGGATCTACAACTGACCAAAGAGCAGTGACTAAGATAATACTCAGCCCCAAATAGCAGAATCGTACAGCTCCCTACAAAGCCTCAGAAATTATTGCAGAAGAGAAGATAAAATGATTACAATTGCAGAGACAGCATATGATTGTCAGGAAGCAGTGTCCTAAAGACACAGTAGGCAGCTGCACATATGAACTCACAGCAGTTGTGACAGCATGCCCAAGATTTGCACAGACAAAATCTCAGCATAGAGGAGGGTGATGGGCATGAAATCCCACCCCTTGCTGAGGAGCTTGCAACAAATAGCTGACAGAAAAGAGGGAAAATTAGTTTTCTTTAAGACTATAGACCCAGATAAGAAGACCATGCTACAGCAAAAGGCTATGTATCCAAGACGATTTGGACAGGACAAGCTGGGCTTAATGGGTTTAAAAAATAAAAGAGGAATTAAAGTTGGATAACTGAGGAAGGGGGAAGATCTGGGAGGACATAATGGTGGGGGTAAAGTATTAAAGCACATTGTAAGAAATTATAAAACAATAAAATATATATGTTGTTATTAAAAATAAGTTAAGAGAGCTATATTTTTAAAAAATCTACCTTATTCAACATATGTAAGTCAATAAATGTAATCCACCATATAAAGAAATTGAAAGGAAAAAAACCACATGACCATCCCATTCAATGCAGAAAAAGCTTTTGAAAAATTCAACACCCTTCCATGATAAAAGTCCTGGATAGATTTGGGATACAAGGGACATACCTTATCTATTATAATAAAGAAAGTTTACAGCAGGCCCATAGCCAACATTAACTGAAATGGAGAGAAATTCAAAGCAATTCCACTAAGATCAGGAACATTACCTGATTCTCTACTTTCTCAATGCCTATTCGCATAGTACTTAAAGTCTTAACTAGAACAATAAGACAAGTGATGGAGATCAAGGGGATACAAACTGGAAAGAAAGAAGTCAAGGTATCTTTATTTGTAGATGATATGCTGGTATACATAAGTGACCTGGAAAAATTCCACCAGAAATCTCCTACAGCTGATAAATGCTTTCAGCAAAGGGACTAGTAGAAAATTAACTAAAAAAAAAAAAAAAGAAAAATCAAGAACCCTCCTAAATACAAATGACAGACAGAATGGAAAAAAATCATGGAAAAATACCTTTCACCATAGTCTCAAATCATATAAAATATATTGGGGTAACTAGCTAATCAAGTAAAATATTGGCATTATAAAACTTCAAACATTGAAGAAGATATCAGGAAATGAAAAAGTACACATACTAACTGATAGGTAGTATTAGCGTAATAAAAATGGCCATCCTACCAAAAGAAACTTACAGATTCAATATAATCCCCATCAAAATTTCAGCACAATTCTTTACACATCTTGAGAAAAAAAATTCAGCTCCATATGGAAACATACACAAAACCCCCAAACAAACAAAAAAGCAAAACACAATAGCTAAAACAATCCTGAATAATTAAAATACTGCAAGAGGCATCACTAACCTCAATTTCAAGTTATAATACAGAGCTATAGTTGTAAAAATAGGATGTAATTGTCACAAACCCAGATGTGTTCATTAATGGAATTGAATCAAAGTAACAGACATAAACCTTCACACCTAAAGACGTCTGATTTTTGACAAATAGTCCAGAAATACACACTAGAAAAATACATAACTTTCAACAAATGATGGCTGCATGTAGAAAATTGCAGACAGACCCATATCTATCACCCTGCACAAATTTCAACTCCAAATGGATCAAAGACCTCAACACAAAATCAGATACAGTACCAGGCTGTAGTGGTGCACACCTTTAATGCCAGCACTAAAGACACAGAGGCAGGCATCTCCGTTAGTTCAAGGTCAGCCTGGTCTACAGAATGAGTTCAGGACAACAAGAGATGCTATACAGAGAACCTGTGTCTTGAAAAAATTATATCTTGCCTTGCTGGTTATTCTCATGGTTCAACCTATTATGATGCACTCCTCTGAAGAGGACCATGCCTGTAGTGTTAAGTAATATAGATATTTTAATAGAATAAAATAAAATATAATAAGATAGACAGTAACTAACACATTAGACTAGACAAACAAACAAAAGAAAAAAGAACCCAAGAGAAGGTTCAAGAATCAGTGACCAGCTCATTTACACATTCAGAAATTCTATTAAAAATAATAAATTGGAGTATATATAGATATATATGTGTGTATGTATATATATATATATATGGTGTGTGTGTATACATACACTATATATGCTCATATATTTATATATATATATGAGCACAGAGCCAGATAGAAAAAAAAAGCCTTGAACTTAATGGGACACAGAGATTTTCTGAAATTAACCACATTGTAGTCATACTTCATTTGAATTTCAATAAATAAAGTTTGCCTGAAGATCAGAGAGAAAAACAGCTGTCCTGGTCAACCTTACAGAACAGGCAGTGGTGACACACACCTTTAATTCAAGTAGCCACACTAGTTTGGCATAGAAACTGGACAGCAGTGGTTCATGCCTTTAATCCCTTAACTAGAGAAAAACATAAAACTGGAGGAGACAGCTCTCAGACAGTCTCATTCTGAGATTCCTGGAGGAAGGATCGCCATTTTAGACTAAGGTAATGGTAAGAACCATTGGCTGTTTTGCTTTTCTGACATTCAAGTTGAACCCTAATATCTGTCTCTGGGTTTTTATTAATCATGCTACATCACATTCATTAGCACAACACTAAGTACTCACACGTTGGTGGCAATCACCAGCTGTTTAATTGGACTTAGGGCACACTTGACAGAAGGGAAGTCAAGCCTGATACTGGAAACCTAGCCAGCTTCCCAGGGCTAGTGCAGTTATGGACATTAGAAAAAAACTTACTGTTGCTACTAGACCCCCATAATTCCTTACTATATTCAAATCTTATCCTTGTACCCATGGTAAGTGTAGGTAGCACTCTTCATTAAAGAGGTTTCTCTTTCCGGAAAATGAAGACTATGACAGAAAACAAAAACTGGACATGGTGCAACAAATATATCAGTATCACAGCTCTACGAAGCTTGTAGTGAAAGAAAGGGTCTCTCCTAGAAATGGCTACATAAACAAGGAATAATGAAAATATCATAGACATAGTGATGTGAAAAGAGGAAAACGTCATGGGGTCATACACCTAGATGAAGAACTACAGGCAACTAACAATAACAACAGCTGGTAAGAGAATTAGCTGCTCCCACAGATGAACCCCCTTATTGGTAGTCCAAGGCAGACTGATCAGCCCTCACACCATATACACAGAAACAATAAAAGACATAACAGTTTGTATTTATATATTTGTACATATACACATATATTGGTTTGTAACAATAGTAAAGAAATAGAAGCTATCAAGTCGAGAGTTGGGGGAAAAGTCAGACAGAGGGTACCTAGAAGATGCTGGAGAGGGGAGAGTGAGAGAGTGATACATTTCTAGTTCAATTAAAAACATATTTAAAGAATGTCTTTTTTTCCCAAAAGAAAAAAAAACTCAACACCTTAATAGACTTAGACATTCTGCTTTTTAGACTTTGATAAGTCAAAATTCTTTATTGTAATCACTAAAAGCTCATTAAAACATTTTAATTCTTTTCTATTGAGCTATATTTTTTCTCTGCTCCCCTCCCTTCCTCCTTCCTCCCCTTTTACCCTCTCCAATGATCCCCATTCTCTCAATTTACTCAGAAGACCTTGTCTTTTGCTACTTCTCATGTAGATTAGATCCATGTATGTAGGTCATAGGATCATCTTTGCTGTCTAGGTTCTCTGGGATTGTGAATTATAGGCTGGTTTTTTATTGCTTTATGTCTAAAAGTCACTTATGAATGAGTACATACTATATTTGTCTTTGTGGGTCTGGGATACCTCACTCAATATGATGTCTTCTAGATTCATCCATTTGCCTGCAAATTTCAAGATTTTTTTTGTCCCCTCTGTAGTATTCCATTGTGTAAATGTACCACATCTTCTCTAACCATTCTTCAGTCAAGTGTCATTTAGGTTGTTTCCAGTTTCTGCCTATGAAAAATAATGCTGCTGTGAACATAGCAGAGCACATGTCCTTGTGGGATGATTGAGCATCCTTTGAGTATTTACCCAAAAGTGGTATTGCTGGGTCTTGAGGTGGTTGTTTCCTGATTTTCTGAGAAATCACCATACTGATTCCAAAGCAGCTGTACCAGTTTGCATTCCCATCAGCAATGCAGAAGTGCTCCCTTTTCCCCACAACCTCTCCAGCGTAAGTTGTCATCAGTGTTTTTGACCTTGGCCATTCTTACAGAAGTAAGATAGAATCTCAGAGTTGTTTTGATTTGCATTTCTCTGATGGCTAAGGATGTTGAACATTTCCTTAACTGTCTTTCAGCCATTTTAGATTTATCTGTTGAAAGTTCACTGTTTAGGCCTATACCCCATTTTTATTGGATTATTTGTTCTTTTGATGACTAATTTCTGGAGTTTTTGTCTATTTTGGAGATCAGCTCTGTGTCTGATGTAGGGTTGGTGAGGATCTTTTCCCATTCTGTAGGCTGTTGTTTTGTCTTGTTGACCAGATCCTTTGCTCTACAGAAACGTCTCAGATTCAGGAGGTCCCATTAATTATTTGGTTCTCTGAGTGTCTGTGCTACTGGGGTTATATTTAGGAAGTTTTAAAGTATACTTCCCACTTTCTCTTCTATGGGGTTCAGAGTGGTTGGTTTTATGTTGAGGTCCTTGACTCATTTGGATTTGAGTTTTGTGCATGGCAATAGATATGGATCCATTTTTATTCTTTCTACATGTTGATATCTAGTTATGCTAGCACCATTTGTTTAATATGTTTTATTTTTCCATTTTATATTTTTGATATAAATATTTTGGGTTTTTTTGTCAAAAATCAGATGTTTGTAGGTTTGTGGATAGATATACAGAACTTCAATTTGATTCTATTGGTCCTCCTGTCTGTTTTTATGCCAGTACCAGGCTGTTTTCAGTACCATAGCTCTGTAGTAGAGTTTGAAGTCAGAACTGCTTCCAGAAGTTCCTTTATTGTCCCGTATTGTTTTGGCTATCCTAGGTTTTTTGCTTTTCCATATGAAGTTGAGTACTGTTATTTCAAAGTTTGTCAAGAATTTTGCTTGGATTTTG
>JAQHUG010000015.1:8582971-8598298 GCA_028555095.1 Dicrostonyx torquatus
CTGGACATGTGTCTCTGGTGATCAATCTTCCAGGTGCAGTAGATCTAAGGCTCAGATGGTTGCTCCTTATAGTGTAGTCAGGGTCATGGTTCCAGTCACCCGGAGGTCACTTGGCACTCTAGGAGGTGGCTCGGCACTCCTGGGGGTTGTTCTGCAATTTTAGAAGTATTTTGGGCTACTTCCATGGAATTCCCTGACCCAGACCTGGTCCCACAGAGGTCTCTGGTTAGGACCTGCTCCTTTTGTGATCACACCCTCATACGCTTGACATCTTTTTAAATAGCATGGCAGATGAACTCATAAGAACTTAGAACTACCTTCCCTCTAGTTCCAATACATAACTATGAGGAGAAAGAAGAAAAATATGAGTTTTTCATGATGAACAATTTTATGATGTGTAATATCCATGAAATATAAATCAAAGCCATTTAGTCCAATGAGATTGGACAATCCATAATAGAAACCATATTGTATATTGATTTTTTGTAAGTAGAGTCTGATGTCAGGATGCCTGGCTTGAATACAGGATTCTCCAGTTGCTCCCTACTATTGTCTCTGTTCTATAGTTTTCCATTTATAAGAGGAAGATAAGCATACCTTGCAGGTCTAGGATACACAGAATGAAATTAACTTATTTGTCTAAAACTGAGAGTCATGATTTTAGAAGTAGCCATATCTAGATCTTAGGGCTGTAATTAATATCAACAGAAATTCTTCATAATATATCTAATGTTGATATAATTGATGTCAAGTATAGATGCATCTAATTGTTAGTCTCATTAATTTGTGTCAAACAACAAAAATAGCTAATTATATAGGAGTACTTTGAATACCTAACTCAGCACTGTCACAGGCACATACACAGATGTTATGTGGAAAAATGCTTCTTTACAAAAGTTGTGATCAAATGTTTTAATTATCAAATAAAACTGACTCATTTTATAGTTACGTGCTAGGAATGCAAATGAGCATCAAGCATCAAATATAAAATCCATCTAACTGAAGGTCATTTATCAACATTAAGCTACATTTGAATTAACTCTATCATTTAAAAATTACTCTACACAATGCATAATTTCTTTAAGATATAAAGAAATGCTTATTACAAGTAATTTTATTCTATGAAGAGCATCAGGACATAGTTTTTCTTTTGAGAAAAAATGATAACAAATGCTTATAAAGTTGATCCTTGCAAAATAAATTCCTGCGTGCTGTGGTTCTAAACTCTCTGCCAACTAGTTGTCCAAGTTCTTAAGAAGACATAAAATTTGATTTGAGAAAGGCATTGCCTCCAGTATAGGCATTTCTGTTCTCCAAGTCTATACAGAAGCAACTAAAACCTCAGTTATAGAGAAAATAGCTGAGCTCTTAATCAACCGAAGAAAAATAAGAATTTCATTTCCTAAACATTAGTAACTGAAATGTGTGGTAGTAAGTTAATCATGGACCAAGATTGCCTGCCTTTGAGCTAAGAAACTGGTCAGTGTCCGAGCACTAGCTAGAATTTTATAATGGCTACGCAACACTTTGGTATCAACTGCGCATCTCAACTCTGTACTAAGCAGTCACTACATTATATCCTTATATGCATGTATATTATCCAGAAGTACATTGTTCAGTCCTGAATAACTAACTTAATGGCCTCCTATATGTTACAGCTCAAGTTTTATGGGTCAAACTATAAAGCACCCTCTAAAGAGTGTTTCTTGGCATTTGCAAAACAAAAATTAAAAATATAATACTTTAGACAAAATACTTTCTGAAAGCACTCATATAATAAAAGCGCCCCTTCAATTTAGTGCTAGAAAAACTGTACACTACAAATCTAATGTATACATATTTCTTTGAACAGCCAATGAGGGTTATGCTTCCCAATTGTTTCCTTTGCATGTTATTATTAGTAAACAATGATATAATAACTCATATAAAGTTGATTTCTGAGTACAATAAAGTACTCAATTACTCTCAGCTCCTATTAATACCTACAACTAATAATTGTAACTTTATTTTAAATGCTAGCTGACATTTCCTTCATCTGTTGCTATAGATGACCTCTGTTCTAATTTTATACTTAACTGTTCCATTTGTCATCATTTAATTATGTAACATACCACAAATATGCATAATAGAAGTTCAAAATAAAAGTATTAAGACAAGCCTGAATTAAACACCATACTTGTGATACTAATAATTACAGTGTAGTTTCTTACAAACTTATAAATTAGAACTGATGATAAATGTATAAATACATATGTTCATTTTCCTTCTGCAATGGGAATATTTGCCCAAACTTGGTATAAATTTTATTTTATGTATACTTTAGTAAAATCTTCAATTAGAATAAATTAATTTAGAGCAAAGAAGAAAGGTTAATATAATGAACAAGAATTTTGACTTATTAATTATATGATATATAAATTACTATAAAGAACATGATAGCAGATGTTAAGGAAGTCCAAATAGGAGTACTAAGGTCCTATTAAGTGGTGAAAGGAAAGACCAGGAAGATTTCGAACTATCGAATGAGTACAAACTGTGGGTCTGGATGCTAGAATCTCCTTTACTTTTGAGCCCTAGGAGTCATTACAGCAAGATACAAGGGCACAAGGCAAGCTGGACTGGGTGAATGATGTTCTGGATTTATAGAATCTGCCTGAGCTAGGAATTCAGCCTTGTAAAGGCATTGCATGAAATACATCATTTTACTTCCACCATAATCTCTGTACCCTGTCTTGTATGTACAACCTATGGGTGCAGGAGGGAAACTCATGATTATAAAGCCAAAACTTTAACTTGTGTTTCAAAATCAGTGAAGTCTTGATAGGTTACTTGAGGTTACACACCTGACTTGTGAAGTGATCAGTTCTCAGCATCAAAGATGGTAATGCTCATTCCAGTGCTTTTTGTCCTGCTTCCTTCTAGGAATGAGTGACCAAATGCTTCTGTATTTTGGGGAAATGCCAGGTCATCAAAGAAATGTTCTGTGTCTGCAGTCCTGGAAAAACATAGGACATATACCATCTTAATGAGAATAAGGTATTTTACTACCTGTAATTTTCAAAGAAGTCATAGCTTATTTGAAATTTCTATAGGTCATTATGACATAAATGTGCCATGTAATAGGCTGGTCATAACTTCAAAATGATGTAAGCAATGGTCCTGACAGCATCTTAATAAAAGAGATAAAGAACCCTATCTCACAAGAGACTATGGAAGACAACATTAAACTCAAGTCATGAGACCAATCTCCCCTGCTACCGCACGACACCACCATATTTAGGATGGCCAAATATTGGGTAAAAAATAATCTACAGTAGGTTGTATTCATCCTTAAGACTGATTGCAACCTAGAATAATATTTTAAAATGAAAAAAACAGAGTGAAATTTGACACCATCCAATTCAGTTTCATCATTATTCAAGCACCATGGTTTGTTCTCAACGTGCCAGGCAAACTGATGTATAAACTTTACAGAAATTACACCATCTGCTTCTTCTCAACCTACCAGGAAACAAAAACTAAATCCCTTTTAACTTTAGATTGGAGATCAGGTGAGGGAAATTGCAAAACTATTTTTCCTCCAGGAAAAAAAAAGTAGATATGGGAGCAAACAGGATTGTATCTTGAGGAGCAAAGGGCCCCTAGGACTGACTATACTTGGGATTTACATGTGGGGTCAAGGACACTCACAGCTTAGCTCCTCTAACTCTTTGCCTGTCTGCGCTCTTCTCAACAAGTCATACTCCTGGTTGACGCTATCCCCAGCCGGCTAACCCCTTGGTACTCATAATGACCACAAGATGGATCATCAGGGATATAGTTAGTCACTGTAAGGCCAGTTGAGGATGTGAACCTCAGCTTCCAAACCACATGTAAATTAAGCTTCTTTATTCAGCTTTGGAAAATAAAATAAAATAAAAAGAATACTCAGTGAAAAGTCAGAAGGGGCCATAGCCCATGTCCTTTTCCAATACTTTCCATTGCATATGAAACTGTCTTCCTTCCGAAAGATGTACAAAGTGCTTGTCCTTTGCCCTTCCTACCTTCTAAGTCTATGTTATCAAAGTTATGATAAAAGAATTTCACTCTTAAAGATTCCATTCACACTAAAGAGATTATATGTAACATTTTGTCTTCATTTTTGCTAGTTTTGTTTAACTCCACATGGAATCCAATTTGGACATGCAAAGGTTTATAGATCTTAGCAACCATTAGAAAAGGCAGGCTCAAGGTTTTTTAGTGTCCTGTAAATTTTCCATGCTGGAAGTTTGTGGTGTTCCACAAAACGCCAAAGCTGAGGATGTTCCAGCTGAAATAACATAAATTATAACTATTGTGCGTTCTGCCACTAGGAAAGATGAAATTATAATTTCAACTGGAAGCTGTCTTTAGCTCCATACCCTAGACCATAATAAATCTCCCATTTGAACCTTCTCATCTCTGAGTCGTCATGATTAAGTGGTCCCAGAGGCCTCCAGCAACTCCATGGTTTTGCAGACTACTTTTTCAGCCCGTGTGCAATGTGATATGCTAACATAGTGTTAAATACTTTGTGTTTAATTCAGAATTATTGATAGTGGTGCTGGGTTATTACTCTATTTAGTTTTGTTTTAACGTGCAACTTAAAATTTAAACTAGACTTCAATTTTCTAATTGATTCTCAGCAAGTACTTAAACTGGTATGCCAATTTCCTATCTTAAAAAAAATGATAACATGAGCACAATTGTACAGAGTTTTTTTTGAATTTATTATTGAATAGTGAAGTCTAAGTGTGGAATGGGTACTTACATATTCATGGAACTTGGTAGAGGAGCAATCACCTTGTACCTATCATCATAGGAAGACAGTGCAAGGACCCAAGAATGAAACTTTGACCACACACATACCAAACAACAAATAAACAGCCAAGTGGAAATGAGTACAAATCTGCATTACTCCACAGCCCTGCACTCGGGCTGAGGAAGTAATTATATTCCAGAATACTCCCCATCCCACTCAGGATTCAGAGGGTTAACAAGAAGTTGACAAAATCATGCCAACAACTGGTTCCAAGGTGCTGGCTGTCCTTCTGTGATACCATTTTGCTTTGTTCCACAGCTGTACCATGAGAGTTTTGTTCCCCCAAGAAAATACTGAACTGAAAAGATAATTGGTATTCACGACACACATGTTTTCTACCAGCAAATAAGAAGAAAGTGCAACCATATTCTTGAAGGACGCTGATTTTTTGTGTGTGTTTTGCAATTCTGCATTTTCAAAAATGACATCTGCTTTGTGAGTGACTACAAACTCTGGGGGAAGAATTTGTAAAAGGAAATAAAATTGTGTTTCTGAGCATTTTTAGTCCATGCTGCCTTCAAATGGTATCTGTTAGCTGGTCCATTTTCCCCAAAACATTGTCAAGGCAGAAGCTTTCCTCTTTCTTTTCCACATTTCTGACAGGTTCGAAATGAAGCTCCAGGGGTGAATATTTTAGAAATCCCTCTTAGCACTTCTCTCCCATATATCAAATCACCTTTTCTTTTGAACACTCAAAAAATTGTGCCTTCTAGGAGCATAAATGAATATAATGCATCACATTTATATCCTGGGTTTCTAGGAAGAACTCAAAAAAAGTACTTTACTATCTCCACTTTTTAAAGCTATTTCTCCAGTGCATCAACAAATACAAAAGTTTTGTATTAATTCTCAGTCTGTTTGATTTATCCCATCTTAGTCTTTAAATTTCCAGGCTCTACTTCACACAAATAAAAACGTGTAGTGTTTCATGTAATTTTGTCAGCTAAATCCCAGTATAGAAATGAATGAATATTACTAGGTCCTATGGAGAAGTCCATGTGTACAAATGACATAACTTCAGGATGAGCCTTGCCCACCGAATCTCTATATGGTCATTCTGCAGATAGACCTTTCTGCATCCAAAGAACATGGTAGCTTCCAAGTTCATACTTGAAGATCTGTCACTATTCAAGGTAGGGACAAAAGTTTTAAGCTTATAGTGTGGATCAATTACATTCCTTTGGCCTAGTGTTTATGGAGCTATAAATCATAGGGACGTGAAATGTAATAAACTTTGGGAACTTCCCCTCAGCATAAATCTCCTAAGTTATCCCAATATTTTGATTTTCATTGATGTAGTCCCATAATTCATAAAGTATCAACCACATTTGTTCAGTACTTCTTTCTCAAAATTTATAGACGTTTTCTGTTGTAATATCTTAGTCATATGCAATCAAACTTTCTTCGAATTTTAAACATTGTCATCCAATCAAGCTTATCTTAGAACCTTGGTTATATGATCAATCCTTCTGACCTTCTATTATCTGTTGACACCATGTCTTCTCTTTGAAATGTGTAAATAAAGATACCAGGCTGTTTCAGATACCCGACTGTTCTTTATATAGCAGATGACTGTAACCCAAAGAGAAGTCTTCACTGCTCCCAAGTGAGTCAGAGCTATAGACTGCAGGTACATTTTCATCAAAGTCAAGCCTGGGCAAAGGTGACATGGGCACAGTAACCCTTGCCACATCATGTTTGGCATCTTTCCTTAAATGTCTCCTTTCTTAGATGCATTTTTCCTAAGAACTGAACTTTTAGACAAATTCAAGGTGGTTTTAAATATTTTCATCTGCTCTTTTTGAATGTACAATATACAGTCAGTTTCTGTCATAATATAAAATATATTTTCTTAAATGATTATCAGTAAGCCCACTGAAATTCTATCAATAAAATATTTTGTTCTTTTATTTTGATAGATTGTCACTCTTGTCAATTTCCTAATTTTTCAGCCTACAATTTTTATTATGAACTTGGATTTCTCATCATATATATCCTTATTTGAACACTGACTACAAATAATGATTTTCTGTATTTTAAATTTTTGCTGAGCCTTTGAGTTTTGTTTTTAATTCAAAGTCTTTCACCAGGCACCAGAGCTATCTTTCACTGAGGATCCCTTTACTGCCCACAGGACCATTTGTGAACCATAACATTTCAGATTTGAGTGGCAGTGTAACACTGACCCAACTAGAAACTACTTTTTAATCACAGTATGAACAGACTTAAACATAAAACAAAATATTCACTAAGCATTGTCAAGTTAAGCATAATTAGCTAAAGTGAAACTAGAAATTTAAGAAAATTTTTTTCATTTGCCTGAATATTCATTCAGCAATAGTTTGAAGCTACTAAACTACTATTGTAAGCATAGCAAAAGTAAATATATGTTCCATAATCAGTGTGTTTTTAAGATTCTTGTGAGATTGGGCACAGTGCCACTTAGAAGGTAGACTCAGAAGGTCAAGAGTTCAAGGTCAGCCTCAGCTACATAGCATTTAAGGCCACAATTGCTACATGAGATGCTGGCTCAAAAAAAACTGAGAATCAGTGAAATGAAGAGTTTGTTCTTTTAATGGATAAATACTTGATAAACTTTCTGCTATATTAACCAAAAATATCAGAGAGAAGACCAAATTAATAATTTTAAGACAAAATGGAAGCATTATAATAAATTCCAGGGAAATTGGGAAAAATCATAAAAAACATATCTTAAACCCTTTAATCCACATTTTGTGAAAAATTTAAGAAAACTCTAAAGGATTAATTTCTAAGTACATATGACATATCAAATTTAAACAAAGATAAAATAAATAATGTAAACACATCTGTAATAATCAACATAATTGAAACAGTTTGAAAGAAAATTCCTTTAGTAAAAGCTCAGAACCAGATGGACTCACTAAATAATTCTGCCAGAACTTAAAAGAACTATCACCAACATCACTCATATTATTCTAGAAAATAACAAAGGGAAAAAGGCTTTCCACTCTTTGTATGGCACCAGCATTTCTCTAAGATCAAAATCAGAATATTAGTCCAAATTAAAACAAGAAAAACATATTATAAAATAATCAAGATAAAGCAAGTATAAAACTGCTAATCTCCCTAGGTGAATATGGGCACACAATTTGTGATAAAACACTTGCAATCTAAATTAAAAATCACATCAAAAAGATGGTTCATCATGACCAAACTGATCTCATTTCAGCAATGCAGAGATGGTTCAATATATCTAAATCATGGATGTAATTCATCTTATAAATGGGGCTCAAATACATACATTGCATAGT
The DNA here is from genome assembly GCA_028555095.1 of Dicrostonyx torquatus. Classification (NCBI taxonomy): domain Eukaryota; kingdom Metazoa; phylum Chordata; class Mammalia; order Rodentia; family Cricetidae; genus Dicrostonyx; species Dicrostonyx torquatus. Next base: position 8,591,105 of record JAQHUG010000015.1, read on the forward strand.
CATATCAATAAATCTAGAATTCTACATGCTGTGATAAATCATAGAGAATCTAGACATGAAGGTGTACATTTCAACATGATAAAAATTGTATACACAAACTACAGTCAAATTCATGGAGAGTGAAGGAAAACTCAGAGCATTTCCACTAAAAATCAAGAACAACATGAGGATGACCACTTTGCATTTCTTCAATATTTAAACTCTTAGGTAATAGAAGGAAACAAAGCTTTATAAATAGGACCAAAGAGGTCAAACTATCCCAATTTGCCCATCTTCTGATTCTATGTGTAAGATACCCTAAAGACTTCACTACTCTTAGACCTCATAAATACGTTCAGCAAAGTATCAGCATACAGAAATCTGCAGACTGCCTCTGTGTCGATAACACACACTGAAAAAAAAAACTGGGGAAATAATCCCATTTTAAATACATACACAGGGAGAAAAGAAAGAAGGAAGGAAGGAGGAAGGGAGGGAGGGAAAAGGGGAACGAAGAAAGAAAGGAATATCATAATAAAGATCTCTACAACAAAAGTTTTAAGACACTGAAAAATGACATTAAAGAAATTGGAAGATGAAAAGTCCTCCCATGTTCATGACTAAGGAGAATTAATCTTGTGAAAATGATCATTCAACCAAAGCAATAATGGATGGTTTCCATGCAATCCTAATTGAAATTACAGGCTCTTCTTTGTAGATGTGGAAGAACCAATCCAAAAATTTATACGGAGGCAAAACAGACTACAGTAATTCTAAAGAGAAAGAATATTGCAGGAAGTATCATCATCACTTATTTCAAATTATACCACAGAGCCAGAATAATAAAAACATCATGATACTTACCCAAAACTGGGTACATGGAATAGAATTTAGGACCCAGATATAAGGTCGTACAGCTATAGCTAATAATTTTAACAGAAAAATAAAAAAAAATACATTGGAGAAAAGACAATTTCTTCAATAGTGGTGGGAAACCTGAATTTCACCATGGAGACAAAAAGAAAGAAACTAAAGTCTTATTTCTCATCCTGCACAAAACTGAACTCCAAATAGGCCAAGGGCCTGAAAAATAAGAAGACATAGCCTGAGAACACAGTAGGAAAAAGTAGAAAGCACTCTTCAACTTCTAGGCACAGGTAAGGATTTTCTGATTGAGACTCCAGGAGCACAAGAAGTAAGAGCAGCAATCAGCGCCTGGGATCTCAGGAAACTCAAAAGCTTCTTCCAGCAAAGGAATGCCCTAATATAGTGAAGAAATAGCCCACAGAACAAGAGGAAAGCCTTAGTCATCCCCAAATCTGACAGAGGGTTGGTGTCTAGAATATACTTAGAACTAAACAACAACAAAATCCTAAGCATCAAAAAGCAAATTTTAAAATTGACTAAGTTACAGAATTTAACAGACGTGTGTGTGTGTGTGTGCGTGCGTGCGTGTGTGCGTGCGTGCGTGCGTGCGTGTGTGTGTGTGTGTGTGTGTGTGTTTAGGGAAGTATCCTGTCCTGGCACTGAAACTGTTAACAACACATGCCTTCTCTCTTCTGGGAGTACCATTGTCCACTCATGGAGGATACCACCACTCAAATTCCTTTTCTTTTCATTTACATTTTAAAATTAGCTTACAAACTGTGAATGTGCATAAATCCTTTTCATACGCATCCTTAGTTTTTGATTAACTCATCCTCTATTCCTTCTTTTCCTCATTCTACTGCCCCATCTCTGCTTAGACTGCTACTATTCCTTCCCTCTTCTTTCATATTAGAAGTATACTTCTACCCTTTCCAATTGCATTTTTAACTGAGTTTTAAGATGGCTTTTTCATAATCCTGTATCTTAGTCAGACTTCCTCTCTGCCTTCCACATTTTTTCCTTTTCCTAGCCATCTTCCTTGTATATACCTTTGGAGCCACAACACCTCCCACAACATGTTTACCTTTTTTACTCTAATTTTCCCTAGAATTTACCCTAATTCTACTATCACTCTTTAATGCATCCACTATCAAATCCCTCTTTTTAGTTTCTTGGATTCGATGTAAACTGTGAGTTAACACATGTCAGGAAGGCCCCAGAAGTTTCCAATATATCACAGGCTCTTATCATTACTTTTAATTGCCCACCATAACTAGATAGTAAGACTCTGGCACTTAATATACCAAATATTTGGTTCAGGACATAGAGGAATAAATCTCTAACTGACTGGGTAACTTCTGCCATGCTGGTGAGATTTCATGTGCTAAAGGTGTTGTGTACAACACTGGGAGAGAAAAGTCATCAATATTCTTACCCAGTGTTGGACCATGTTCTTGTGCATGAGTGGATGATACTACAACTGTATGAGTATAAGAAGTGTTCAACATATATATATATATATATATATGTGTGCATGCCACTAGAACATGGAGTGTAGAAAGGGTCAAAATGCTTTACATACATGTATAAAATTCTAAAAGAAAATGAAAATATTATGTATAAACTTACTAAAATATATGCATGCATGTATATGAAAAGAGATTAAGTAGAGTTATCCTATAATGGGGTAACAAAGCCCCTACTAGATACCACAGACTATCAAAACCCAATGTCAGGAATGGGCTGCTTCTTGTTGATCAGTGAGGTCCCGTAAGCCTCTAAATATCCAGGCTATCAACAATGCAGTTGTTCATATTCCAGAACTTGATATTAAGAGCCTGCTGCTAAGACAGTGCCTAATTATGTCACATAACATGGCAGAATAAGCTGGTACTCACCTCAAAGCTTCAGCCCTCCTGGCTAGATTTCATAGTGCTGGAAGGTTCAGTGCTTGCAACCTGAGGAGAAAAATAGCTCTCAATCTTACCCAATTGCAAACCCTTCCAGCTACCACAAATCATTACCTGATAAAACACACCCAGTGGCTCAAGAGTGGTGAAAATACCATGGAAATTACCAAACACTTTCTGATGGGCCAAAACTATCTCAGGGCCTGTACCTCGAGGCCTATAGGACAGAAATAAAAGCCTAGCTTGAATTCAAGGTCTATACTTTGAGGCCTATAGGAAAGAGAAAAGCCTGGCTCGAGTTTGAGTGAGGATGAGACAGCAAAAACTAGGTAAACATCCCTCCAGCCAGGGGGAGGTTTGGCTGCCTCTCCTTGGCTGGAGGTACCCTCACATCACAGGATGTTGCTTACCCTTTATATGAGGATGCTCACGGTTGTAAACCGACTTCCTGCTTTGACTCAACTCCCTCAAATCCCTGATTGTCCAGCATCGTTGGGCTGCTGGAATGGGTGGATAGCGCAGTCACCTTTCCCCGGGGAATAAGGAGGTTCAGGAAGCCTAGCACGTTCTGACTGTATTTAAGGCCCACCCCACAAGATAAAGTCCACACTTAGCACTGTTATTAACATCTGGAACGTGTGGCTAGATGTGTCACAGGTAAAAGTGAAGAACTTTTATTCTTCTTCTTCTAAATATGCAAAGTGTATTAAACTAACTCCTAATGGGTTATGTTTATGCCCATGAATTAGTGCATCTCAACCTTCATCAGAGAAGCTTCATTTTTATTTGTATTTTTTCCAGTAGATGACAGTCAACATAAAGACCCATAAATAGTAAATATGCATAGAATAAAACTGTGGAATTTTCAGCCCTAAATGAAATATCTATATTACATCACCTCCTACCAAGGTTCATGGATTATTTCATTAGATATGGCAGAAATAGGATAAGAGCTACAGGTGGTGGATGACTACAAGAAAACAGTCCTTTCCAGACACAGCAGGAAAGCTACCCATACAAACTCACAGAAATTGTGGCAACATGCACAGGTTCTGTGCAATTTCTAGCAAGATAAAACCCACCATGGGAGAGGTGGTAGCCTAATGTCTCACCTATAGCTGAGGCTGTTTATAACTGGTCAGAGATGGGGAATCAGTTCTCTACAAATTATGGGCCCTAAAGAGTCAGTCACACTCGAGTAAATAGTTATATACCCAAGAGTACATGAGCAGCAGAAATTGAACATGATTCTATTTGTCTTACATAAGGAAACAAAGCTGGGGAGGTAAGGAAGAAAGGTAGATAGAAGAAGAATTGGGGGAGGGGATTAATATGCTTGAAAAACATTATATGAAATTCTCAAAATTTATCATAATAAATTATGAGAAAATGTCAACAGATTGTTCATGACATTCAATAATAACATTGAAGCCCAAGGCATCTCAATGTCCTATTCCAAATGGCTACATGTACATGCATACACATGACTTCATATTCATAGGCACTTGACACGCATGCTTACACATACACAGACACACACACAGATGTCTCATACCACTGGAGAGCATCTTGGAATCTGGGCCTCACCAAAATATTCAGTGATAAGGACATTTTCTTCCTGGCACATTACATAGAGAAACTGAGATCAGACAGCTAGTAAGATATCCCTCCAAGAGCACATGCTGCTTTGGCAAACACAAATATCATTCACTCACACACACATGTACTCAAGCCTGTGCATAATGCTCTTGACAACTCCAACTTAAAATATTAGCATATGAATGCTAAGGCTTACAGTGATATTCACTCACCAAATGGAGTTCATAATGTAAATGTGATGAAAAATATCTGAACGACTGTTCCTCGCTCAGAATTGAGTCTGTCAGAGGCTGGATATGAAATATGTTATATCTCCATACAGCCCAGTGTAAATATATTCTTCCTGTATGCATCCATGGAAAAAAGCTGAGACGTTTTGGATGGTACTAAATTCATACTTCCTTCCTAAATAATACATAAAATAAAAACCTCCAATTTCCCAACATTATCATGTGTTATTTCCTCCTGTTTCCAATATATCACATGTATTAGGCCAAATGTGATTTCTTCCAAGGTCTTTCTCTCTTCATTTTACATTTCATGCCATCCTTTTCATCGCTGCCAAGATTTACTCACAACTCCAGGAGGAACATTTCACAATTGTATCTATATTCTGCTCAAAACAGCATTCAGGATAACAGTTTATGTGACATGTCTTTCCCAGTAGAGTAGAAACGCCCCAAAGGGAAAGGGATGAACCTGCTGGCCTTGAAAGTGATGCCTTCTTTAAGAAACGTGCCTGGAAAAGCAACCATTTGTTGTGACATCCAATTCTTCTAGTTGGCTGAGTAGCTCCTCTCAAGATTTCACCTGCACACATAAGAATGTGGTCCCATCCTTTTAAAATGATCACCAGGCCACCAGTTTCCAGCTTTACTTGCAAGTGTGTCAGTAGGTGAGGACTATCAGTGGAGTGCCTCCATCCTCTTCCAGGTGGCTACTCATTTCCTGATAAGTGAGACGGATTTCCTACACACCACCCTGGAGAGACATTGCAAAGTCTCTCTCTGATAGGCTTCCCTCAAATAGTGTCATCTGCATCTAAGCTTACTGGTCAAAGCACCACAGAAGATTAGTTCAGATTTTGAAGGGGAAACAAACCAACGAACAAGACTAGCAACTAGTAATTGGGTTGGCAAAATAACCTAGAAAAGAAGCATGAGTAATGAAAAAACTTGATGCGCCATGCTATTTTCAAGCCCATGAGAGGCCTGCCCCTTTCTGAGTGGAGACAGAGGAAGACGAATGGGTGGCTGGAGAGGGAGTAGATAGTAGTTGGGGGCACAGGAATGGCAGGAGAGGAGGGAGGGGAAACTCTAGTTGGCATGTAAAATAAAGGGAAAAATGTTAATAAAAAAGAAAGAAACAGTAAATTACAAAAAAAGGCCATGTAGCAGTCATTTTACAGCAATTTACCAAGAAAATAGTATAAACACATATAGAAGTTAAAAATTAATGTTTGTGAATTTCAAATATTCATTCACTCATTTAACAAACATTTCCTAAGTGCCTATGAAGAAAAAGTCCTTTTCAGATACTAGGGAAATGAAGTAATAAGCACAGTGAGTTCCTGAGAGTACTCAACATACTACAAATAAACAAATGAGAGAAAGAAAGAAAAACCGAAAATAAATAAATTGAGTAGTGTTTAAAGACACACAGAATTAAATTCTAGTCATCTATTTTAGCTAAAGGCTTAAAAATTTAATTGATTAATTTTGTTAATTTACAATTGTACACATATAAAATGCATTTTGATCAGTCTCACTGCCCCACCATGTCTTATTTTTTTATTTTTAATAAAATTTAAAATTACACTTCCTCCCCTATCCCAGGCCCTCCCACTCCGCCAACACCCTTCCTCCCTCCCCCTGCTTCCCTAAGATGGGGCAGGGTACCCTGCCCTATGGGAAGCCCAAGGCCCTCCCCCCTCCATCCCGGTCTAAGAATGTGTGCATCCATATATAGACTAGGTTCCCAAAAAGCCAAAACATGCAGAAGAGATAGGTCCCCGTGCCATTATCATTGGATTCTCAGTCAGCCCCCATTGGCAGCCACATTCAGAGATTCCAGTATGATCCTATGCTCCTTCAGTCCTTGTCCAGCTGGTTTTCATGAGCTCCCATTAGATTAGACACACTGTCTCAGATGATGGGCCAGTCCCTCCCTGTCCTGACTTCCTTGTTCATCTTCTCCTCCCTTCTGCTCTTCGACTGGACCATGGGAGCTCAGTCCGTTGTTCTGATGTGGATGTGGGTCTCTGACTCTATCTCTATCCATCAGGTGAAATTTCTATGGTGATGATCAAGATATTCATCAATGTGACTATGAAACAAAGCTAGTTCAGTCACCCGCTCCTTTGCTGCCCAAATACCCACCAGGGGACATCCCTGTGGACACGTGGGATCCGGATCGGCAAGAGACAAGTCTCTTGCCAATCCTAAAATGACTCCCTTAATGTAGATATCTTATTCCCTTCTCCAATATCCACCCTTCCTCCTTTTCGACCCTCCCACTCCCCCAAACACTCCTCATTTCTTCCCTTCTCCATCCCCCTCTCCGTTTTGCCCACCCCCATTCCCACTCCCGTTCTTCCAGCTTTTGCTGGCAATCTTGATTGTTTCCGATATCCAGGAGAATGTAGATATCTTATTCCCTTCTCCAATATCCACCCTTCCTCCTTTTCGACCCTCCCACTCCCCCAAACACTCCTCATTTCTTCCCTTCTCAATCCCCCTCTCCGTTTTGCCCACCCCCATTCCCACTCCCGTTCTTCCAGCTTTTGCTGGCAATCTTGATTGTTTCCGATATCCAGGAGGATCTATATATGTTTTTCTCT
>JAQHUG010000015.1:8630485-8647963 GCA_028555095.1 Dicrostonyx torquatus
TGGAGAGGATGTGAATTAAGGGGGACACTTTTGCATTGCTGGTGGGAGTACAGCCACTTTGGATACCAATATGGTGATTTCTCAGAAAGTTAGGAAACAACCTTCCTTAAGACCCATCAATTTCACTTTTGGGTATATACCCAAAGGATGCCCAATCCTAGCCAAAGAACATGTGTTCAACCACATTTATAGCACTACTGTTTGTCATAGCCAGAACCTGGAAACAACCTAAATTCCCCTCGACTCAAGAATGGGTCAGGAAAATGTGGTACATTTACACTGAAGCACTACACAGCAGAAAAAAAACATGACATATTGAAATTTGTGGGCAAATGAATGGATCTAGAAAACATTATATTAAATGGCATAATCCAGACCCAGGAAAACAAATACAATATGTATTCATTCATAAGTGGCTTTTAGACATAAAGCAAAGAAAAACCAGCCTATAATTCACAATCCCAGAGAATCTAGATAATAAAGAATCTAATCTACATGGGAAATAGAAAAATATAAAACCTCCTGAGTAAATAGGGAGTATGTGGATCGTGGGAGAGGGTAGAAGGGGAGGAGAGTAGAAGGTAGGGGAGTGGAGAAAAATATATAGCTCAATAAAAAAATTTAAAACAAAGATAATACACTCACAATGAAATATTGTAATAATTATAATTCTTCTTTGATAACTGTTTTGTTATATGTAATTTTACTATGTTAAAGTTAAAACATTCCTTTCTATTTATATAGAAAAGGAGAGATGATGTGGGTTTCCCCTCTGTTTGCTATGAATATGTTTTATTACCATTGGTTAATAACGATGCTGTTTTGGCCTATAGCATGGCAGAATATAATCAGGTTGAAAGAGATATACAGAGAAAATAGGCAGAGTCAGAGAGACACCATGTAACTGCCAGAGACAGATACCAGATCCTTACCAGTAAGCCACAGCCTCATGCCAATACACAGATTAATAGAAATCAGTTAATTTAAGATATAAGAATTAGTTAATAAAAAGCCTGAGTTAATAGGCCAAGCAGCGTTGTAATTAAAAACAGAAAATATAAGTCATAAAAACTAGGAAAATCCAAACAATCCAGAACAGACATTTTATAATTAGCAAAGATGGTCACAAAATAGGTTACAAACTTTTTTTTTAATGGGTCAGTAAGACTGTGGCTAGGGTAAAAGAGCTTGCACCAAAGCCTGATCACTTGAGCTCCAACTCCAGAACACACGTGATAGAAGAGAACTGACTCCCACAATTGTCCATAAACCTTTAAATGTACTATGGGGCACACAAGTACATATGTGTACACACACACACACACACACACATTAAATAAATAAATATTTTTAAATTTTTAAAATAAAACTAGAAGACTAGAGACCTGGGACATCTAAATATAGTTTATACACCTGAAAACAGTGACTTGACAATGACCATAAATTTTTCATATTTCACCAACCAAGGCAGTAAGACCTAACTAGAATGACATAGAAGAAAACTATCTTCATCCAGGCATGTCTTTTAACTAAATGACTGAAGATAAAAATACTGACCCTCAGAGAGAGCATTTTGGGAAGTTCTTCTTCATTATGTCGCTGTTTTGTGGAGGATTTGTTGGCAAAAGGCAGATTTCATTCAGGTCATAAATAGGTCACAAACAAAGACTTGAAAGCAAAAGCTAGAGAGAAAGAAAAAGAGACAGCCGGGAGAAAGAGCTTTCCAAGGTGGTAGGCCTGAAGGCAGACATGGCCCCAGGGAAACTTTTCTAAAATCCTGTAATCCTTCCTAAATGCACCAGTGTCATCAAAAGGATACTTCCAAGGCCTGAGAGTGCCATATGATGTGCTCAGCACAGAGTAGGTTCTGTGCACACAAATTCAAGCACTACTTCGTGGGCTCTTTGTCCAAGTTCTTCACAGAGCCTCCTCTCCAGCCTTCACTGTTGGACTCTGAGGAGCCAGAGCTGGTTCATTGCACAGATCCTGTGCTTTCGTTACTGTATTTTCTCTTGGTATGTGGCATTTCCAAAGCTCAAAGGACTGACATTTATCAAGAGCATTTTCTTTTTCTCATTTTTGTGCTTATAATATAAAATTCTTGCTCATCGGTGATTCTCCAGCCATGACCACTCATCTATTGGAGATGCTCATTACTTCATTTTCCCTGGCTTATTGTGACTTTATATCTTTTTTCTAAATAATAATAACTAAAAGAAACTCCTGGTAAATCAGTGGTTCTCAGCTTCCCTAATTTCATGACCATTTAATACAGTTCTTTATGTTGTAGAGATCCCGAACCATAAAATTGCTTCATTGATACTTCATACCTGTAATCCTGCTACTCTTATAAATCATAATGTAAATATCCAATATGCTAGATATCTGATATCTGTGGGGGTTGCTGCCAGCATGTGGAGAACCACTGTGGTAAACACACAAACTTTAGAACTTTCTAGGTTTGTCCTCATTCTTCATTCCACATATAGTTAAATGTTCTGACTGATGTTAAAATATTTAGAATGTGGTTTATTTTTTGCCAATTTTTCATAATGTATATTTTTAGAATAAGTCAAATAACCGCACCAGTGCAAAACACTGTAAGTTATGAAATATATAACCCTTTCTCTAAGTCACCTCAATACTAGTTGGTGCAGAATGCAGCCCTGTGAGCACAGAAACATACATATATGTGCATTTCCAAGCGAGGCCCTTAGGATTTTAACCTTAACTAATATTATAGTATGAAATATAAAACCATACTCTAAAATATGGAGTGTAAAAAATTGTCTTCCATTAGAGCTAGATTGAACCTGTGATGTTTAAGAACATGGTACCGGTCAATAAGTCAAGAAATGAGCATCTTAAAACTGGAAAAATTATATTTCTGTAAGCATACTTTGTTGAGTTCAGGGAATGCAAAAAATATTTTAAATTTGTGTCTATTTCTGTTCATGAAATAGTCCTGAAATAATGATAGCTTCTATCAGCTCATTATAGCTCATGAAAGATAGAGCATCCAGAAAAGATCATACAGCTTGATTTAAACCTCTTCATGACTGCCTCACTGTCCCAAAAAATTGCTAAGGCAGAATAAAGTAACTAAAGGGTTGCACTGAGGCTACATAGAAAAAGAAGGCATCAAGGAGGACACCTTAAATTCCAGGTTGTTTGTCCTTTCTTTTTCTCTGGGTGGACCAGGGCTGGATCAATACTGCAGATATTTGAAGTCAAGACTCCCGGGACTGAAAACCAAGGTGGCCAAGATGTGGTTTCAATCATCAGACTCAGGAAAAGCTGGAAGTAGGGGTTGCAGATAAGACTGAACAAGAGTTATATCTTGTCCTTAGCAAAGGAGATATAGCTTCAAGAGGCAAATGGTATCTGATTTCAACTAGAGAGAGAGAGAGAGAGAGAGAGAGAGAGAGAGAGAGAGAGAGAGAGAGAGAGAGAGAGAGAGCCCAGAATAGAGCTATGAACAACATGGTAGCTAGAGATGTCTGGGAACATTCATTCATGGTTTCTCAAAGTGACAAAGAACAACAATTGCAGGAAAGTTTTACTTAAGCTTCTGAATTGTATTATCTGCTGTTTCTTTAAATCAGCATTCCCCCTCTGAATGAATCAGAATACATTCTCTTCTAGATTTTCTCATTTGCATATAACAAGAGATCTCCAGCTGACAGTTCTCTGCTGCCTTCCACATCTAGTTCACTTATTTCTTCTTTATCACAAATGTTCTGTCCAGCAAAGGGAGGGAATCCTTCTACACAGAGTAAAGAAGTGGAAATTGAAGGAGGGCAGGAGAGAAGGAGGAATGAGGAGGACGATACAGTAGTGTTGAAGGGGTAACAGAGCCACAGCCTAAGATATCTTTCTTAATCTGTTGTTGCCTTTTTCCTGGGCTGGGTTTTCTGGGATCTGCAGCCTGCAACAGAGGTCAAGTGTCTCCCTGTTGCTGCTGCAGTGCATCTCCTGGTGCTGTTCACCATAGTAATGTGTTAATGCAGTGGTATGCCCTGCTAGACCGCATCTGCAGTTCTTAGCACACAGAATGAAACCACTTCTGTTGACCTCCACATATTTATAGTCTCTCTGTGTGTCTTTCTCTTTTTCCTTGTCTCTCTAGCCCTTCCTTACCTCTCTCTACCTCACTGATGAGGCTGGCTGGGAGTTATCATTGTCTCTGTGCCTTGTGTTTATTCAGCAGCGGGTTAAATCACTCCACTGCACAAGTGGAGTATTCATCGGGAACCACCACGTGCCCCTATTTCAAGCAGCCAAACCTATCCAATTACAGAGGCTTGCAAAAATCCCTTCTGCAAGGCAAGTTGTGTTCTTTGTGCCCAGTAAAAATAGATACCTTCAGAGCCCTACATACTTGCCCTGACCAATCTTCACACTGACTTTTGGAGGGCAGAGCACTCATTTACTCTTCACTGGCTTTGTCTCCTAGGGCTCCCTTTCTTCTTAAACAATAGGAAATAAAAGCTGCGTGTCCTTCAGGAGAGATGGGGAGAGGATGTGGGTAGATCGGCTTCACGGCTCCTATCCTTTTCCTCGGCAGCTCTTTCAGAAGTGTACATTACTACGCAGTCCTGGAGTTCTGATGGGCAGCCTCACTCTGCTCTCATGCTGTCCTCTCTCCTCTGTTTGCCGCTAAAGATGCTTCAGTTTGTTTTAATAAGTCAAAAGGTATACTTAAACTACGGGGGATAAATGTGTTATTCTGGTCATGAAAGATAGATCCAGCGTTGTTACATAACGCTCCTAAGATGTTTTAAAATATGTTTTATGTTTCAACATATACTAAGTTGTTAAATTGGGGCTTTTACCAATATTTTGATATTTTATATTTGTAGTTTAGCTTATTCTTCATATTTAGAAAATAAAAGGTGAAATTATTACTGCCAGAGGTAGCAACATGCTTGGCCACCTGTGATGTTGGCTGAAACTCCTCTGAGGAACCTTAATGACTAAGAATTGTAGCAGAACCTGGAATCTTGTCCCTGTTTGGTCTCTTGCTAGAACTGCCGATATGTATGCCATTGTTTACTCAGCTCCCTTACCTGTGAATCTGTCCGGACAGAACACAGCCATACTTATAAGCATAGATAACATAAAGAGCACAAGGCCAAAGGTCTTTTAACTGACAACTAAGCCATTTGTGAGACCTATGACAGAGGGTAATAACTCCTTTCATCTCAAGAGACGCTGGCATAACAGCCAGTGATGACTCTATGGCTGTATATTAGGAAGAATCTAAGACCAAGCACAGGTCTCACAGGGTGTGCTGGTTCATAGTCAACAGCTCTAAGCAAACACAGTAAAAAAGTACATGTAGCCTTCCTGAATATCTATGACATAAGAACCCACCATGCTGTTGTCAATTTCAACCACCAACTTGGTTTCATTGATGTATAAATTAGTAAAAAATACAAAAACTTGAAATAACCATCTTAAAATTTGTATGGACTATAAAAGGCCTTAAATATATGAAATTATCTTGAATAAAATGAGCAACGTTTAAGGGATCATACTGCCTGATTTAAAAGAATTTTACTAAACTATTATAATCAAAACAGCTTGGTTTCAGCATAAAAACAGACATATAGATCAGTAAAACAGAAAATAAAACCCAAAAAGAAACCCAAGTATTTAAAGTCAACTGATTTTTCTCAAAGGAGCCAGGAGCACACAGTGTTCCATTGGCAATGTGATCAAAGAGCAATCTCTTCAATAAACGGTAGTGGTGAAACTCAATGCCCACATGCAGTAGAATGAAATAGGAACCTTATCTCAGATCATATATAAAATGGTTTCAAAATGGGCAAAAGACAAAAATGCAACATCTGAAACTGTGAAACTACCAGAGGAACAAAGTGTGTGCGGAGTACCCAGGGATAAAATAAAAATAGGAAAAAAGAAATCACATGCAAAACAAAGAAAAGAGCAGAGGGAGAGACAGTCTATCAACAAAGAAAAAGCATACATTTGTAACTGATGACTACTCAGAATATATAAAGAACACAGACAAGTCAAGAGCAATAAGATAAATGGCTATATTGAAAATTAAACACGCAGAAAAGATAATTCACAATGGGAAAGCTGGAAACAGTGGAATATGGGTTTCAAATGTACTTCACCATTTTCATAATGTGAGAGGTGCAAATTAAAATTACAGTGAGATACTGCATTACACCTATTGGAATGGTTATTATCAGAAAGAAAAATGGTGACAATAATTCAACATGGTGTGGAACAAAGAGAAATCTTGTACATTGCTGGTGGGAATCCAAACTAATACAGGCATGTGAACTAACAATGTGGAGGGTTAACAATAAATAATTACTGTGTGCTATAGTAATCCCCACAGTGGGTATACAGCCTAAAGAACTAAAATCTATAGGTCAGAGAAATACCTGTGCTCCTGCCATTGTAGCATCATTTCAGTGGGTAAGATACGTAATCTATCTCAGTGCCCTCAAAAAACAAGTAGGTTTTTAATGTAGTATATCTACACAACATAATATCATATATCCTTAAAAAAGTAATTTCTGTCATTTATGGCAAGATGAATGGCGTCAAAGGATGATCTTGAATAGAAGTGGAATCTGTAAAATAGTAGCAGAGATTATAAAGGTGGTTATGAGTCTGATGGACTGGAAAGAAATCAGGAAAGAAGAGGCATTAGTCAAAGGCACAAAGTTTCCAAAAAATTAGAGAAGTGTGTTTTATTTATCTGATGCTTTCAATGACAACCAGTTATTAATGACATACTATATACTTGAAGATTTCTAGAATGATATGTTTTTATATCTTCTCTTCATAGAAATGGTAAGTTGGTAAGATTAATATATTGAACAACCTCTACAAAAATTTTCTAGAATTTATATAAAGATCAAAATACCACATGGCATGCCATGAGTATATATAGAAATATGTCTATTTAAGTAAAATCAAAGCTAAAGAATTTCTTAAATGAACTCTGCAAGCCCATACAATACTAAACCAGCAAGGCCCAACTCCCTCAGATATCCTCAGGACACTAAATAAGCAAATACATTGAATGGATTTCTCCAGTGAACCACAGAGAGCACACCAATATTCCATACTTCTGAAAGCCTTATGTAGGAGTTCCTGGCAATGAGCTCACTGCTTTTTGTTTGGAAAATCATGTCATACATTTCAAGAGCTTAAGTGATAGCTTTGCTTTGATATTTTAGCCATGAGTCTGAAAATATTTGCAACATATCACTTTTGGGAGACAATTCTGAGCTTAATCTTTCAAAACTTTTAATATCCTAATGAAACTACCATCTCTCAGCTTAAAAGTTAGCAGTGACACTTAATGTTCAATACAAGGTTAAAGATGCATCTGGTTGTTGTTATAAAAAGCACCACCTGGAGCCGGGCAGTGCTGGCACACGCCTTTAATCCCAGTACTTGGGAGGCAGAGGCCGGCGGATCTTTGTGAGTTCGAGACCAGCCTGGTCTACAAGAACTAGTTCCAGGACAGGCTCCAAAGCCACAGAGAAACCCTGTCTCAAAAAAAAAAAAAAAAAGCACCATCTGGTTCACATAGTGGTTGACGGTTGACCTAACATAAGATTATCAGTGCCAGGGGCTGGAGAGATGGCTCAGTGGTTAAGAACATTGCCTGCTCTTCCAAAGGCCCTGAGTTCAATTGTCAGCAACCACATGGTGGCTCACAACCATCTGTAATGAGGTCTGGTGCCCTCTTCTGGCCTGCAGGCATACACACAGAATATTGTGTACATTTAAATAAATATTTTTTTAAAAAAAGATTATCAGTGCCAATCACAGCATGCCTCTGCACAACCAGTCAGATGTGCGGGAAGTCAGGAAAGGATATTCTGAAATTTCAGGTTACTAAATTTTCAGTGTTCTCACTCATTACATTTTCTTAACAACACAGCTTAGGGCCTAGTTGTAATCATCTACTGACTCAGCAAATGTAGAGATTGAACCATGTGTCTTAAGCCAGTCTTCAAAGCAACGGGACTTTACAAGGAAGAGCAGTGGAGTCCAATAGTCTTGGAGATAAACGCTGGTAGCAAGGGCATAACAAAAGGCAAGCAACGAGTTAGAGTGTGTGAAACATTGTAATGGAGCCTGTTATTTTATTCAGTTAATACATTTCCTTTAAAATGGGAAAACAAATGTGGCCTCACTCCCGTGCACAAAAAGTCAGACATCTTCTGGACTCTCCCAGAATGTTTGTGTGTAAGGTAGAGTATATTAATACATAAAGGCCTATAATTCAGAGTTTGTTTTCAATATTTCCTTTCTATCTGAGAGTTTTGGTCACATCCCTAACTCATACTGCATTTCCCAATCATTCAATTCATCCACATGCTTTCCCTGAAACACCAATTCTTAGGATCACTGGAGACATGTCAAGGGCAGGACCTTAAAATGTAAAGAGTGTTTTTTCTTCCATCTACTTCCTCATCTTGTTTTCTGTCCTAACTTTGAACTTGTGTGTTTATTTGGAAGACTCACCAGAATCTGTGCCATCACTTCTGGTTTGGCTCATTATATTCAGAAGGATAATAATTTTCATGGAGGATGAAGAAGAACTGGTAAAAAAAATAAGCAAATAGACCAATTTTGATATTTTTAATTTTACTTTACCTCCCTACCACTGGGAGATCAATTTTGATGATTTTAACAGAATAATTTGTTCTATAATGAATTCATGGAGATACTAAATTTAAAAAATCACCAATGTAATATTACTGAAAATAACCACATTCTTGGCTAATTATTTTGTGGGCTGTGATGGCTTGAATAAGAAAGGCCTCCTTAGGTTCATATATTTAAATGTTTGTTCTTTAAGTGATGAGGTGGCACTACTTGAGAGGGATTAGAAAGTGTGACCTTGTTGGAGGAAGCATGTCACCAGGATGGGTTTTAAGGTGTCAGAAGCTCAAGTCAGGCTCAGTGTCTCTTCCTGTTGCCTGGAGATCCAGATGTAGAACTCTTGGCTATTTCTCTAACATCATGTATGCCTACTTGTTGCCATGCTTCCAGCCGTGAAAATAATGGACTAAACCTGGGAAACTCTAAGACAGCTCCAATTAAAAAAAAACGTTATTTTCTAACAGTTGCCATGGTCATAGTGTCTCTTCATAGCACTAGAACATTGACCATAACTTGTGCCCTTTCTTGGTGGAAAATTTTAGTCATGTTTTTTCAAATTTCTACAGAAGTTCATTATTTCCCACAAGCTGCATTTCTATTTGTTTTCTTAAAATATTTTTAAGACTTCAGTGCTGGTAAATATAGATATAAAAATGCTAGTAACTCAAAGTTGTCCTTTGTTGTTTTAAACTAAAGTCTTATTTCCTCAGCAACAAGCCTTTCAAGTTGCCTCAAGTTAAATCTCAAAAAAAAATTCATTAAAAATTTAGTAACTTCTCACAACCTGCACCATAAGGAAAGGGTGAAACACAGTTCTAATTAACACCATGACACATATTTGAGCTAAACCAGAGGAAGAGCTCACATCTCTAGCTCTTGATTGCACAGACATTAGATTTACTAATGTTAAGGAATAACCTGCATCATTTACATCTCGGTATCATTAGTGTGGTATCTATCTCTGCCTTGGACAAGACTTGTATGAGTATAATTTTCCAATACCACACTAATAGGTAACTGTTAAGGCACCTGGGCAGCATGGGAAAGGTAATAAGGAGTTTTACAGAAATGTTCAAGGTGTTCTTAGAAATCATGGAGAATACACCATCAGGAGCTCTTGGGAGGAAGCCAGGGAAGACAGCTGGTATAGCCTTCAAGTCCTCTTCACCAGCCGCCTCATTGCTGGCTCTTGTCACTTTGTAGGGTATCCCTGCAGTAAGCAAAAATCAAATCACATTCTATAGATTATCACTCCCCAATAATTTCTCAAATGTCCTCGTTAAGTGGTATTTTGAAAGCCACAAACAGCCATCAAGGAAGAGACACTGAGTGGCACAACTCAGGAAAGTGGGGACTAAATTAATCAGAAGCCACTGTAAGACCCTCACCCACCTGCTGAACCCTGTTCTTCCCTTTCCTGGCCTGAGAGGCAATGTTTCAGCTGCTCTTAGTAGCTAGGGAAAGATGGGGTCATAGTCAGGCAGTTCACTTTCCTGTTCCATGTTCCCAGCATCAACAATGATGTGACCTTGAGGTTCTCATCCTCTAGTTCTGATTTGTCCTTTGAAAGAGAGAAGAGGCTAATTTCTGGACTTCATGATACCACGAAGAAGGGTCTGGGCCAAAGGTATGAATTGGAGACATTGGCCATGCGATGTTTGCAGTGGATCAAGTGGTTTCTTGCTGCCAAGCACTGTCTTCTTCCTCAGACAGAGAGAATGGAAAGGGCTTTTCACTAATGACAGTGTCTGGAGTCCCACCACCAGAATCCAAACATCATAGTGACAGTTCATCTTTCGCTTGTTCTTTAAATAGACGGTTACAGAGCATGTTTTATCTAGCCAGCTGCATTCAGATAGCTGTTGTACGAGGGGCGGTTGTGTTCCCAGCACCTGAGAGGAGCACGGGCCCTTTTCTTCCTTCCCTCCCAGCTCTCAGCACCAGCTAGCTTATGCCCGAAATAACCACATGAAAATTGTATTAATTAAATTACTGCCTGACCCGTTATCTCTAGCCTTTGCTTGGCTCACTCTTATATCTTGCTTTAACCCATAATTAGTAATCTGTGTATAACCACGTGTTGTGGCTTACCGGCATGAGTCTAACCAGTGTCCATCTGGGGCTAGAGCATCATGGCGTCTCTCACACTTCCTTCTCTCTCACCGCCTTCCGTTCTGTCTACGCTAACCACCTAAGGGCTTTGTCCTATCCTACAGGCCAGGCAATTCTTTATTCAACCAATGAGAGTAACCCAAAATACTGAAGAACCCTCCTACACCAGATAGCTGCATTTATGAAGACAAAATAATGTACAAAGAAAAAACTAGCCCTCATATTTCTCAATCAAATGAAGGAAATTTACACATTCACTTTAAGCATTGTAGGAAAGGGTCTTTCTTTAAAGATCATTTTTTAAAAGAGTCTTAGTGGGTTTTTTTCCTCAAATAAAAATGTTTTTGTTTCTAATGTATTTGCACATGTTTATTAATCTGATTTCTGAACATAGATTCATCAGGGGTTGCCTTTTGCTAAGTCTAAAAATGTCATAAACAACATAATAACAGCATAAAGGAGGACCCACTAGTGTCAGGCAGTCAGGCAGTTCCTGGCATCCTGGTGGATCTTCTTTCCAGCAATTAAGAGAGCACAAAATTAGGTGTACAGGGAAGGGAAGTGACTCTGAAGGGAGTTGAAGAAGAGGAAATGAATATGATCAAAATACATTGTGTGGAATTTTCAAAACAATAATTTTTAAGATTAATATTACAGAATTGGAGTGAGATACCATCAGCCTTCTCCAAATAGAGCATAGGCAGTTCCCACAGCCTACAGGACTTGCCGAGATGCCATCTCTAAGGTCCTCCAGTTCTGCCAAGGCAAACTAAATGCCCAGTCCAGAAGCTCTGTTCAACCTTACTCTCAGCTGTGCTTTTTATGTATAGAGCTATATGTCTAACAAGAGGCTGGAGCTTGAAGTCAAGTTTCCCTTTGGTGTTGTTAAATGCTTACAACCCTATGACACAATTGTTTACTCAGCACAGAGTGTTGACAAGGCATTGATTTAAACTGTTTCCTACACCGAGGTACTGTTTGTAAAATGCTTTAGAGACTTTCTTATAATTAGAAGATAGAAAGCCAAGCTAAGCCTTTGTTTATAGCATCCAAAATCTCAGTAAATATGCAGGCCCGTGTATTATAAATTAGCAGGAATTCATTTATTATTCCATGAGAAAACTCAAGGGATGTGGCCCTGCAGACAACTTAAGCAAGTCATGAGAACCATCGGATTAAAAGGTCTCAGTATTTATGAGGGTCTATGTAGAGAAAGGTCAGGGCCTTGAAGAGTACACTCCCTAAAGGAGAAAGGCACAGAAAACATCACTGCTTTCCCTCAAAGTCTGGGAGGTGTTCTGCATTTCATCCCTGGAGAAGGAGCAATTGCCTCCACAGCATAAGATGTGGCAGTGTGCTAACTGTCCTTTGAGGCAGAGGGAGAAGAAACATGATTCCCATGTGAGTTCATCTTCAGCACCCCTTCGTACCCCTGCTCAACACCCTGTGCATCTCTTAGAGCTACCATGACTCTAGCTTTACTTTGATGCCTAACAACCCCATCTTTTTCCTTGTCTTCCCCTTATCCACACTACATCTGGGGCTAGTTTTCTTTTTTTTAAAAAAAACTTATAGCACACAGAAAGAAGCCCCGAAGTTCAGAAGCACCAGGTTTCAGTGGTTGGGACACCATATGGAGTCAAAGCATTGATATTTTTGAAGCTTTCGAAATCTTTTGATGCACAGTTAAGGCTGAGAATTATTTACCAGTTGTTCACGGATGGTGGTGGCTTCCAGATAGAATGCCTGCTGGTAAGACAGTGGCTAAGCTCCTGTGCTTCATGTGCTGTAAGCTTCCTAGAAAACTTTCCATGAGGACTAATGCTCCCCGTTTGAAACCCGGCTGCAGGCCAATGAGAAAGCAGTTGATGTGTTTGTGCCTGTTCTGAGTGTTCTCAGACACATACTCCACCTTATCCAGAAACTGCTCCTACTTCAGATGATGCTTGCTTTTCTCTTTCTGCCAATAATTAGCAATTCAAGATGAGTTATGCGTGAGATCCCCTACTGCAATGTCCAGCTCTACCATGATTTCACAGGTCTAGACCCATGATCAGGGAAGAACCCTTGACTGAACTGAACGTTTTATTTCTGGGGTGAGAGAGATTCATTTTCTAGAGAAAACTAGAAAATATGAAAACTAATATAGTTAAATATTTTCGATAGAAATAATCAAAATATCTCTTACAAAAAGTTTAAATACCCATTTGAGGAGAGAAAGGACAGGTGTATAAGTTTTCTGATACTGTGTCTTTTCATTAAAAGCCAATCTAGATGCAAGAAATATTGAATCATTTCAAGGGAGCATTTGTTTTCTTCTAAAAATCAGTTTTCCTTCCATTCATTTGAATAATGTTGATTTTGAAAGAAACTCTCACCTTCACATGCAGAGGGAGGCGTTTTGCCAGGCCTCACGAACATGGATGCACATTTAAATATCCTGGGGACCTTCTTTTGGAGTTGGGATGGGCACAAGAAAATCAGGATTATTGAAAACTTCTTGCATAATAATGAACTATTTGGTAAACAGAGCTGGCATACATAAAGGAGATGACAAAAAGAGTAACTTAAAGCCATGTCTCATATATTGAAAGAGTATAGAGAAAAACAGATCATAATTTAAAAACAAAAAGTAATACCGGAAATTAACAAGAAAGAGTTAGATCCAGGCCTTAAATATGTGAGGGAGCCCAGAACAACCATCCCAGTACCAGCTGGCCAAATGTAGCATAGGTCACATATTAACTTAGCTCCCTTATATTAGAAAACCACCTCTTTTCCTTGGAAGTCATTTCAAGTAGACATCTTGCTTTGCTTTGTGGGGATGAAACTCCCTCAGGAGCACGCACACACACACACACACACACACATACACACACACACACACACACACACACACACACACACACACACCCCTACCCTAAAGCCTGTACTAGTTTAGTAAAAGTTATTATCTAAAGAACAATTCACCCCTGAGTCTTCCTCTTCAACTTTCTTCCCTTTCTTTCCCAATGACCTTAAAGCAAAATTATGAGAGAATTTGAATTTTGGTTATCTTAGAATAAATCACTACAACCCAAAAAGAAAAATTATTTCAGCCATTATAAAACTATATAAGAAAGTAAGTGAAAAGATAGATGATGAGCTAGAAAAACTACTAAAATGCGCAAAGTCGAATGGTATAAAGTGGTGGCAAAGATCTATAATCTAAGCGTTTTGGAGACAGAGACAAGAAAACTGGGAAATCAGCTACTAGCAAATTTGAGGCCAGTCTGTCTCAAAAGAAAACTCTAAATTGATATTTTTCATTTGTCTTACAACAAATCAAAATGAAAATATCCAACAAGCAAAGAAAAAATGAGGAAAAGATTTAGAATAGATAGCACCCAAGAATGGCAACGGGCTTATAGTCTAGTAAAATGATACATTTATATCACACAAAAATTAAATGAAAGATGACAGAAATATATTTTTATCATAGAAAAGAAACAATTGTTCAAGTCTCATTTTGACAACCCACTGTTATTGAACATTGCATGGGGACAGGTAGAAGGTAGTTAAATGTCTGCAGGGGACAGGGTAGCTATCAAATTTACAAATGGCCATATCATTCAAAAGAGTATCCTCTATTCTGCAGATCTACAGCCACACAGATGACAACATACTTGCAAATACTTATCCATGCCCCAGCTTGTAAAATACAGTATTTTATGAATTTGCTGAGAATTTCATACTTGGATACAATGTAGCTTAATAATATTCATTGCTACTTCTTTCTTCAACTCCTCCCAGCTCCACCTCTGTGACAGTTCTAATGAATTGTCCCCTGTAAGTCTTAGCATTTGAGTACTTCTCCCCAGTTAGTGGCTGTTTGGGAAAGATTAAGAAGTATGGTCTTACTGGATGAAGTGTGTCGCTGAGAGTGGCCTTTGAAGTTTCAAAAAACTCTCATCATCTCAAGTCAGCTCTCAATGCTCCTTCTTGTGATTCAGAGTGTGCAGTTGCTGTTCTACTTACCTGTTGCTGCTACTTCCCTTTTGCCATCATAGACTATTATCTAACTAGAACTGTAAAGTCTAAATAAATTTTTCTTCTATAAACTGCCTGGTATGTTGTCTTACCATAGCAAAAGAAGAGTAAATAATATAAACCCATTCCTAAGTGCCCAAGGTCAAATAACTTCATATTTTATATGTTTTATATATATACACATTTATACATATACATATGTATGTATGCATTTCTTCTATTTTTCTTTCATACAATACAACTTTACTGTAGTTTCTCCTCCCTCTATTCCCCAGAGTACTTCACCACCACCTCCCCTCTCCCCCACATCTGCTTCTATTCTATTTTCCTTCAGAAAAGAGCAGGCCCCCTAGGGATATCAACCTAACATGGTATAGCAATGTATAATAAGCCTAGGACAAACCCTCCTATTGAGGCTGGATGAGAAAACTCAGTATGAAGGAAATGGTCTGACAGGTATACAAAAGAGTCAGAGATACCCTTTCTCCCACTGTAAGGAGTCCAACAAAAACACCAAGCTACACAACCATAAGGTGTCTATATGTGCAGAGGTCCTAGCTCATACCCATACAGATTCTGTGGTTATCTTTTCCGTCTCTGAGAACCCCTGTAAGTTCTGCTTAGTTAGCTCTGTGGGCCATGTTCCAACAGTATCCTCTACCTCTCTGACTCCTCCAGTTCTTCGTCCCTCTGAGTTTTCATAATGTTTGGCTGTGGGTCTCTGAATCTGTTTCCCTCAGTTGCTGGATGAAGCCTCTCTGATGACAATTGAGCTAGAGACCACTATGAGAGTATAAAAGAATATCATTAAGAATCACTTCATTGACTTTATTTTGCATTCATGTTTGGTTCTATCCTAAGTCTCTGGGATATCCAGCCTCTAGTTCCTGGTTGTCCAGTGTCAGGGATTGTCCTCCAGTTGAACCAGGCCACAAACAAGTTCTGAACCACCATTACCCCAGCACATCTTGCAGGCAGGACAAATTGTCCTTAGGTTTGTATGACTGGGGCAATTCCAGTGCCACCATTTGATGCCTTGCCTGATTACAGAAGATAGGCAGCTCATGCTCTGTATCCCTGCATTACTAGGAGTCTTCACTGGTCCTAGATTCCAGGGAGTTTCCACTGCACTAGATTTTTCATCCTCCCGCAAATGTCCTGCAGTTCCAGTCATCTTCCCCAGCACTCTCTCCCTCCATGCTTCCACACCTGATCCCTCCATTCCCATTCCCATCTGCCCCCAGTCCACCCAAAAAAATACTGGCACCAACAGACTTCATGAACCAAATGAAGCTAACAGATATCTACAAAACATTTTACCCAAACACACATCTTCTTTTCAGCACCTCAAAGAACAGTCTCCAGAACTGATCACATACTCAATCACAATGCAAATTTCAACAGATACAAGAAAATTAAATTAACCCCCTCTATCCTATCAGACCACCACAGATTAAAGCTGAATTTCAACAATAGAGAAAAACAGAAAGCCTACAAACTCATGGAAGCTGAAGAACTCTGTATGAAATGATTACTTAATTGAGTCAAGGCAGAAATAAAGAAAGAAAGTGAAGCCTTCCTAAAATTCAAAGAAAATGAATGCACAACATAGTTGAACTTATGGGTCATAATGCTAGCAGTGCTAACAGGAAAATTCATAGCACTAAGGACCTGCATAAAGAAATTGGAGAGGACAAAGGGTTTACTGTGTGACTCACTCTGTCACACTACAGCTTTTGTAAGAAGATACTTTCTTTTTTCTCTTAAATTAAAATTATATATAAGTATATATTTGTGAGAGAGCATCCAAGGGCAGGAGGTAGACCTGAAGGGAAGATGAAATGAGAAGGCTTGAGATGCATGATGTAAAAGACATTGTGAATAAATTAAAAGAAAGTTTAACTGGGCTCCAGCAGAGACGTCTGTCTCTGGCAGTGACTACATGGCTTCTCTTTGACTCCACCTACACTCTCTATACATCTTTTTCAGTTTGACTATATTCTATTAAGTCATTGGCTGAAAGTAACTTCATTATTCATTAACCAATAAAAGCAACACATATACAAAGGGAAAGTTTTAATATAGTAAAATTACATATAACAAAACAGGTATCAAGCAAGAATTACAGTTACAATATTTATGTCTACTTTGTCTTTTATCATAACTAAGTAAAATTATAATTATAACTATCTATTCTTCAACTCCATCAAAGACTACAGAACGATATATTACCTAAGTAAACAGGAAGTACATTTTAAGCAACTTCTAAAACTCTAGAATTGACAGAGACATCTCACTGCCTGGACAGTCACCCAAAGTTCTTCTGTAACGTTGGGGCATCCATATTTAGCCTACAGGACCATAGTATCCAGCAGACTTTTCCATGAAGCAGGAAATTTCAAAAACAGTTTTACCTATATTGGCAGTTTGTCAGTCACTTTCTTTCATGTCTTGCAGAACATCTGGCAGACTCTCTCATGAAACAGAACCCTGAAGGACTATCTCAGCTTTAGGCAAGTTCAACAGTCATTTTCTGCAGGTGTATCTGTAATTATTTCCAAACCAGAAGCACCTTTTTTTATGCTAAGTGGGAGTAACTAGGACCAGCTTTGCAGCACTACCTGTTGGTTCTGCCCAGTCCACCATGGCAGAGGCATGTTCAGTGCCTCT
>JAQHUG010000015.1:8752556-8768268 GCA_028555095.1 Dicrostonyx torquatus
AGGCGCTGGGAATATAACCAACACCTCTCCCCCAATTACAACAATAAATACAACAAAAGAATTTAGCTTGTAAAATGTGCTTAAATACTATTTTAAAAAATAACTTGGATAAGCTGGACATGTCGTGTTTGTGGAGAGTAGAAGAGAATGGGTTTCAGGAATAGTTACAATTCTGATTTTGATAGATAACATGGGGAAAATGTCATTAGAAAATTATGTAACACAGGTCCCAACTGAATTTATATTAAGTTTGAACAGCTATGCAGAAAAAGGAGAGAGTCTGTTTTATTGGACTTGGTGGAATTTTTCTGCCTTTCTTAATAGAAAATTTCAGGGCTTTTAGAGTTGCTTTATTGTTATAGACAGCTTGATATTAAAGACATAAGACAAAGTAATCTAACCCATAAACAATAAGTGTCCATAAGGATGGATGGAAAGAAAATCAAGAGATATGAGGGTCTCTGAATAAAAATGGAAGAAGCATTTTGCCCATGTACCCTTCCTAGCCTGTGTGGAACAGACATAAGCAGGATCATCATACCACCCCTCAGCTCTGCACCAAGATTTGACTTTGTAATTTGAGAACAGGATAGAACATGACATTATGATGGATGCTCTGTTTCTCTTCTGCCCCAGGTAATATTGCTTAGGATCCCTTCAGTACCAAAGTCAATTCCATAGCCTCTGCAGAACATGATTGTATTGGGACCTTTTAAGGTTCAATTGTGAGATCTGTTTGTAGGACATTTTTCTAAAATGAATTATTACATGTTCTGGTCTCTGCTTCTGAGTTTCACAATCCTTGTAGATTGACTATTTTAGAAGTTCAATGTTCGTCATAAACAAGCAACCTCATACTGTATTTCATTCAGGAAAAGAGAATGCTATAGTTTTACTAAAAGTTAGTCTTCCCTATTCCTCTTAAGTTGGGCTGACTAAGGGGTGCTGAACAGATTCCCTTTTCTCTCCATTCCTTCCATCTGAAATGACCAAGGAGCTCTGACTGTATCACCAGCATCACATGACTTCAGGCACCGCGGGAGCTCTTTAAGGGAAAGGAATCCCCCATTTTTCCTGAATCCTGACACCATTCAACATTTCTGTGTGAAAAGCAATAGTAGAGAAAAGTCCTTTGATGGTATGGAGTCATCAGGCCAGTCTAAAAATCCAGTCCCTAGTAGATGACTTATCCATTCAAGAAATGTTTATTACCAATCACTGTACATCATCTCAGTGCCAGACTCTGGAGTTACCTGGAAGAAAGAAGACATAGAGATAGAGATTGCCCCTTACATTCTTCATATTCCAGAAGCACCATAAACAAGGATACAGATTATTATGATAACAAATGAATTCATGAGGTTTGCTTAAGAGACCTGACGTGAGCACAGGGTCAGAGCAAGAATCCCTAAAGAATTGACGCTTAAGCCAAATGTGGAAAGACTTGTTGGATTTTTTTAGGCTTACAAGACATAAAAAGCCTTAGATGAAAATGCTACGTTATAACATATATGGCTTCCTGAAGGGATCGTTAGAAGGTGTCTGCAATGACAATAAAAAAGGCCTAGATGACCAGCAAGGGTCAGGGATTCTTGTCAGTCCACGCAGGGCAAGAGTTGCTATGGTAACAAGTGAATGCAAAAAATTCTCCCAAGTCAAGGGGCTTTGTGTAAACTAATCAAAGAACCATCTCCCCATTCACCTTCTTAAACACAAAGCATCTTATACAGAGCTCAGCAGAAGACAGTACTCAAAGAATGTAGGTTGGATAATGAACAAATTAATCAAAATGTAAGCATGTGCAAAAAATCCATTTTTCACACATTAGAGTGTGTGCTTTGGTTCATTTGCTGCAGTGTTGTAAGATCATGTAAGTGTCTGGGTTACTCGAATTTGAAAAGAAAGCCTAAACTAATCACTGTATTCTGAACCACCATGCTCTCAAATTAATTCTCATGGCAGTACATGCTTGCTTATCTAGCCTTTTTGGTTTTCTGTCCAACGAAAATTAGGAATGTTATCAAAAGACATATGCAAGCATCAATACTACGCCAAATATCTGCAGACAGAAGAGATAATTGTCTCAGAAAAAAACACAGAAAACAATATGTATGAATTTCATGTGTGTCTTTTTGCTTCCTTCCCCTCCTCTGAGGATATTCAAGAACAACTTCAGAATTAAAGATAAATTAAAGACAAATCAAGAAGTGACATTGGAATACTTAAAGCTTTCTCATTCATTTCATTCAGATTGTGTTTCTATTTGTCCATTTATATATCCTAAGCTGCTGCCACCTTATTGAGGCACTGTTCTGAATGCAAGAGATGCAAGAATGAAGCAACATGTGTTTACCATCACAGTCATTAGAAAAAACTTTTAGACTGCAATGTGCTGGTGTTTCAGGAAGAGAAACGAGGCTTGAAGAAAATAGAAACAGCCCAAAAGAATCAGTTATACCTGGGGTAGATAGAACTGCTGGGGAAGGGAGTTCTGGAAGGAAAGACTTAAGAGAAAATCTGACATCTTTCAGAGGCTTGAGAGTGTTCACCATGCAAGCAAGGGCGGCAGTCCAGACAGAGGAAAGAGACCAGACAAAAAGAACAAATTCATAGTGCTTTAAAGTGGCATGTAATGCTCAAAATACTTTGCAAGTTGAGTACAGCAGAACCCAGAGTTCAAAGTAGAGCGGAAGCAAGTCCAGTCATGGACATCCTGCACTAATGAAAAGCCAGCAGCTGAGAATTCCTATGCAGGGGAATGCAAATGCTGAGAATTTAATTTAAAAAGCTACTTGGTGTCACTTTAAAGAATGGATTGGGTGGGCACTAACACTAAAGACAAGCGCTTAGAAAAAGAAACATGTTCTGGAGTCAGAACCAGTAAGTTTTCTGAAAAGCTACTTACAATATTAAAGGACAGTTTTGAGATTTTTATCTTGCTACTAGCACACTAATGTTAACTTTGAGCTGTAGCATAGACCTCAACTGTGCTCCAAAAGTCCATGTGTTAAAAGCTTGGTCTCCATCGAAAGGAGAAACCTGGAAGAGATAGAAGCTTCAGAATGGGGCTTGCTTAGTAGGAAGACATCAGGTAAGTGACACTGTACTCATAAAAAGGACTACAGGACCCAGCCCTTTCCTATCTCTTTCCCTCCTGGCTTTCATGAAGCGAGCAGTTTCCTCAGCCACATGCACCTGCCATGATGCTTTGTCACCACAACAAAGAACCAATCCATCACGGACCAATGACTCTGAAACTGGGAGTCAAAAATAAACTTTTCCATCCGAAAAGTTGATTGCTATAATAGAAAGCTGACTTGTGTCCTGTGTATAAACTTACAAAGCTAAATTGGTAGATGGTGCTTAATCTAGTATCCATGGTGTCCTGAGATTTCACCCCATGGATAGATATCAAGACCAACAGCACCAGATGTCCTCATACGGCTTACCTTTTGTCTTTCCTGCTTGCTCCCCAACTTATTATGTGAGCAATCATGGGCTCTATTCAATAGTAGTGCTAGATTATTATAATTTCTTTTTTTCTTCATTTTTTATTAAATTTAAAAGAAAAATTTACATTTACTCGCCTTGCTCCCAGCCCTCCCGCTCCCCCACTACCCCACCACCCTCCCCCTGCTTCCTTAAGATGGGGCAGGATACCCTGCCCTGTGGAAAGCCCAAGACCCTCCCTTCTCCATCTCGGTCTAAGAAGGTGTGCATCCATATAGAATAGGTTCCCAAAAAGCCAATACATGCAGAAGAGATAGATAGGTCCCTGTGCCATTATCTTTGGCTTCTCAGTCAGTCCCCATTGGCAGCCACATTCAGAGAGTCCGGTATTACAATTTCTTTATAGTTTACTTCATTATCCACTTTATAGTCTGTGCATTCATATGTTTACATATTTCACATTTTACCAGTTCAAAATGATAAAAGAAAAACTGCCAAGAAAGAAGAGCTGCTTTGTGTAAAACCCAGTGAATTAGGGACCATATAGAAGGCAATAGCCATTACCTTGTCACTTGAATTCATCTTCTTCACTTTCAGTCATGCAAGAGATGCTTCTGCTTTTTACAAATGACAGACCTATGTTTGAAGCCCAGAACTGCTACTCTGTAGTTGTGTCATCTTCGGCAGCCACTTCACTTCTGATGGCTTCACTCCAGCAAGGATCATAAAAGAACCTATCTGACAAAGGCTTTGTAAATCTTAAATGAGAGAACGGGCTAGGCTATATTTACATTATAGCTACATTTTTTTTCAGTAATGGCATACCACAAATAGGATGGTGATCCACCTAGTAAGCAAGGAAAGTCATCATAAGAAAGTAAGGACTGAGAGTAGAAGCCTTCTATAATAGAACAGGGGCAAGTGTGAGCATTTAGACAACAACATGAGTGTAATTTCATGAAGGAGACAATTTAACAAGTTTCAAGTATCAGACATTGGAGGCCTGCTGGAATAGAATCGTAACCCCAACTACTTGGGGGGCTGGAGCAAGGAGATCACAAACTCAAAACCTATCTGTGTGCAAGGCCAGTGTGAGTAACTAAGTGATGCCCTGTGTTTTAGGGTTTCTTTTTCATTTCTTTCTGCTTGTTTGTTTATGATGCTGGTGATGGAACCCAAGCCTTGTCCATTCAATTGCTCTACCATTGAACTATTTCCTCAATGCCTCCATTTCAGGATAATTTTAAAGAGATAAATCTAGTGCTCAGTAGGAAAGCATTTGCCTAGCATAACCAATGCCCTGGTTTCAATTCACAGTACCACACAAAACAGACAGACAGACAGACAGACAGACGACAGACAGACAGATGTAGCAGAAAGTAACCAAGTGACACTGTAGCAATGGCTGGTCCAGATAATACTCCCTAGATCTTTATACCCTTTGGATAGTCAGTATCTAAATAAATACCTGGACATGCAATGATTAGGATTAAAAATACTCCCAAAGAACATTAGTTCCTCCGCACATCTCATTCCACTTGATACTAAGGAGGCTGTGAAGTAATGCAGTTGAAGCAGTTGGCATACACATATAATCCTTACTCTATGGAAGCTGAGGCAGGAGGATAGCAGGTTTGAGGTTAGCCTTGACTCATTAAAGCTGCAATGTCTCATAAATAATATTTTTACAAGAATGTAGACAACTCTTTAGCTGAATTTAATGTTGAGAAACCATGGTACAGTGAAACATTGAATTTTAGTGGTCAAGCTGGTCACAAGTGTCAATTTGACTGATAAAAGGAGCAGCCTTGGGACAGAAACATAGCATTCAAAGGAATGATATCTGTTCACGTTTCCTTAATTGTTATTGTTTCAGAGATTGCAACCAAGCTTGAGTCTGTTCAATGTAAAAGAAACCTATTTGATAACATTGGGGGACATGCTCCTGGGCCTAAGCAGAAATAATAGCTTCTTTTTGCTCCCTGGTCAAATACTACATGTGCCTGTTTTATAAGAAATCCTTTTAAGTTGTAGCTATAATCCAGGTGACCAAAATAAGTTTGAGAGGAGAAAATAACAATTAGGACATTTTAAATAATATTTTATATAAATTGTAGATAAGTTTTCAAAAGAGAAATAGAGGAAATACAAATTTCAATTTTAAAAAAAGTTAAACTGAAAGTAAAAACATATGAAAGTATGTTCTTCAGAACTACACCTAAAAAAATACACAAAGAGGGTGGTGTGAGGGGTCCTTCTATCTATGTGCAGCTTTCGTTGGTTAATGAATAAAGAAACTACCCTGGCCTATTGATAGGGCATAACTTAGGTAGGTAGAGAAGACGGAATTGAATTCTGGGGAAAAGAAAGCAGAGTGAGAGGGAGACCCACGACCCCCCACTGGAGATAAATGTGCTGAGATTTTGCTGGTAGGCCACAACCTCATGGTGATATACACATTAATAGAAATGGGTTAAACTAATATATAAGAGTTAGCCAATAATAAGTTAGAACTAATGGGTCAAGCAGTGATTTTAATTAATAGAGTTTCTGTATGGTTATTTCAGTGCAAGCTAGCCGGGCAGCCAGGAACCAACAAGCGGTCCTTCCTGTTACAAGGAGGTATTTCTCTATATATACCTCTTTCCCTACTTCCCTTCCCCTCGCCTCCTCTCTCTCTCCCTCCCTCTCTGAAAAGTAGAGAAGACATGATTGAAGCAAGGAAAGAGAAAGCATTTGAGGATGTCTTTGGAGCTGTAAACAGCAGGAGATTGAGAATCAAAAATTTCTTTTGTAAGTGGTGAGGAGAAAAGATTCTAGTCTTTTGGTCCCTGAAACTAAAAAGGCCCAAGAGCAGGCAGAGACTAATGTGAATCACAGATGAACAGTAGTATGAACACAAAAGACCCCAAGAACAGATAATGGCCTAAAGCAGAAATGCCAAAACCAGAAAAAAAAAACACCACTCACTTTTTCCACGGCTTCCTGTCACAGGGCACCATGGGCACAGGCTTCCTCAGCTACATGGATGGGAAGAAGTTTCAACTCGACATATACAGCACCTGGTCCTTCTAAGTTTTGGACAGTTTGGCTTTTGGGCACAATACAGTTATTTTTACATCATCCACAAAACTTTTAGCTAATAATAAATAATAAAGATTAGGATAAAATGCCGGGTGGTGGTGGCACACGCCTTTAATCCCAGCACTCAGGAGGCAGAGGCAGGCAGATCTTTGTGAGTTCGAGACCAGCCTGGTCTACAAGAGGCTAGTTCCAGCGCAGGCTCCAAAGCCACAGAGAAATCCTGTCTCGAAAAACCAAAAAGAAAAAAAAGATTAGGATAAAATAGTTTCTGAAGTATTTTACCTCTTGAAATCATAAATCTTTCAAATATCTTCTAAAAAAAGAACTACAGTTCAATATTTTTCTTCTTGAGAATAAAAACAATAATTTAACTCATTCCTCTATTCCATAGTAATAATTATAAATTTATTCTTTAAATTTTTTTACTAAACTTAATTAAATAGGCACATGTAATGCTCCAACAAGGATAAATAACATAAAGATATGGTTTGTTTAGCTTGAAATATGAAAATATTAGAAACCCTTGCAAATTGAGATATGTTCAATCTGTTGACTTAACAAGCTGTCCCATTGGAGGATCCCTCCAAATACCAGTATTCTGTAGCAGATTGTCATCAACTTTCTCATTTTTAGACACCAGTTTTGCATGTCACATCTCCCTCAGCTACAATTACTTCAATATGGCACAAGGCCTTTTTCAATGAGAACCACATAGTAAAGCTCTGATCGCAGTGTAGTTAATATTTGTGCTTTAAATTGTTCTCAAGCATTGAAATGTTTCCCTCTTAAAAAAAAATAGTGATTGTGAACGGACCTAGACTCCAGGAAATCCTCCACACTATTCCATCCTTTCTTTTTTTATAGCTAGGGAAGGCCTTGTTCAGATGGACTTGGTAGAGTTCCATCATGATGAGGGCAAACAACACTCCAAGAGGCTATGTCTGGGGAACACTGGGACAACACTTGGAGTGAGGATTTCTTTAACGTCTCTGGAAAAAACGCACACTTCTGGTAGATGCCACCTGGCCCACTCCTCAGGAAAGATGGAATCTTTCTGCTATTGATTGAAGCTATTGGTAGCATCGCCAGGCATGCAGAGAAGTGAGGTTGATGAAGCCACCCTGAGATACCACAGTCATCAGGTCCTGTGGCAGCATGCAGACATGACAAGATCAAGAGCACTGACTCTCTGAGCAGGAATGGGAAGCATGCCCTCCTGCAATATATACGGAGCACCCAGTATCCCCATGGTTAGGCAGCTGTGTCCTACAGAATACAGGCTTTCTTGGGACTCCAGCAGCATGAAAATTTATTTGGCAACAGGACTTAAAAAGAGCAGAGCAGCCACAAGCAGCAGAACCACTGAGGAGTCCTCAGGGTCTTGTCTTTGAGAACATCAGTGAGGATGAGAACAGTCAAGAGGTCTATTGTGGCCTTCCCCTGTGAGGACAATTGGACTACACCCCCATGAGGGTTCTTGTGAAGCTCAATGATTCATCTAATCACCAGGAGACATTTCAAAGGTCCCCTCACCTGAGATGTGCTAATATGAGACCATGAGTCAAGGCTGTGGGGCATTTCCCCTTGTCTTGTCCCTTTATAGATTTTTCTTCCAAGTAGACACACAGCTGCTTTTCCTGTCTTCAAGTGTTCCCTTAACTGGATTATGATTTGACCACCCTTCTTAAAATAGCATCGTGCACACATGTGCGTACACACACACACACACACACACACACACACATGCACGCACGCAACCACGCACACACTTGCACACTGCCAGCCTTGTATCCTCTCATTTTTCCAGTGTACTCTCACAACGGTATCTGATGCTCTGCATGTGCTTATTGCTTGGCTCTTTCTGCTGAGACTCTGCAAGGCAAATGTTTATGCCTGTTTGGCTCACAGTTTTATTTCCAGGTCTTACAGTACTGCCTGGCACATAGCAAATAATTAATTTTTAAAGGAATCCACCCCCACCCTGACCTTTCAGAATTTTGTTCTACTCCACTTCTCTGCACTAGTTCAGTCACTCCACCACCCCCAGCTTGAACCTTGCCATGCTTTTCTCTCTCCTTTGCTGAGCAGGCAACTTGCTACCTTCTTCAAACCTGTCGGGACTACTGGACTTTCTGCAAAACATCAGCCCAGTCCTTCAAACTTTCTCCTCTGGTCAGATTTCTTAGACTATTGTTTCAATTCTGTCAATACTCGGTAGTTTGATCACCCTACCCAGCTAGGCCATGACCCTTTATTGACCTAGCTCTTTTCTTCTCCATGACTTAATCCCACTGCTGATAGTTCTAAGGAAAGTCATCAAAAAGAGGGTAGTACTAACTAGAAACCTACAGCTAGTTCTTATAGGTTCTCAGCACTCCCTTGCTTGTTTCTTCCCTTTCCCCTGCTATTTACTGCCAGTTTACAGAGAAACTAGAAGCCATCGTGTGCAAATCCTTAGCTTTCAATAGCAAGCATTCTCACCTGCATCTCACAGCTGTTGTCCCCTTGCTTAGCCTCACCTTCCAAGCAACTTATAATATCACCTGTGCTGTGGATGGCTATCTCTATCCTGTCATTTCTAGAACTTAAAGGACAAAGTGCCATAAACTCAGTGCCATCACGACTGGGAATGATCACCTCACAGCTCTGGAGACTGAAATCTGATGTCAAGGCCTTGCTGTGGGGACAATCAAGTTTTGTGCCTCTCCCAGGGCTTTGCTAGCATGCTGGTAACTTATGATCTTCCTTTGTACATATGTCACACTACTGTTTACTTCCATTTTCACGTAGCATTCTCCCTCTGTGCGTATCTCTGTCAAAATATTTTTTTTTAAATCCTATCCCTGCTGTAGGAAGTTAAGGCCTATCAGCCCAAAAGGAGACAATCTGGATTCTTCCTGACACTGTCAGAGTCCTGATTGTGCCTACCCAGTGAGGGACAACCAAGCAATGTTTCCTGATGGCCCAACAACAGGTGCTGTCAGAGATCCTGACAGTGCCTAGACAATGATCCAGGACAAAACCCTCAAAGATTCTGGTAGTTTGGAGGTCAGCATTAGATGCCTTCCTATACCACTGTCTACCTAGCTTTTAGAAACTTGCTAAATCTCAGGCTCATCTATCAGCTAGGCTAGTCGGATAGCAACCCCCAGGATCCTGCTTGTCACCTCAGTCTCAGTCCAGCAATGGAGTTATAGGCAAACACAGCTGCAGCAGGCATTTGTATGGGATATAGGGTTCGAATTCAGGTCCTCAAGCTTCTATAGCAAACACTTGGCCCACGGAGCTATCTCCTAAGCCTTCAAAGGTTTTAAGAGAGTTTCATAGCTTTATATCTCTATATCCCATTCTATTCTTTTTATTTGTTTGAATTTTTATTAATTAAATGTATTTTGACACTTTCATACATTTTTATAATGCATTCTAATTACTCTCTTCCTACATCCTCATTAATCTCCCTTTTTCCATAATCACACCTCTTCTCCCCAACCAGTCCTTTTCTTGGCTTCATGACTTTTGGGTTGATTTTGTGACCCATTAACTAGGATATGTATGTGAACATTGCAATAGACTACCCATTGGAGCCTTGTAGCATCACTATCAAGCACATAACTGAAGGCAAGACTATCCCTCTCTCAGCTCTATCAATAGGCAGCAATTAAGTAGTCTCATTCCATTCCCTTCCTATTTCCTTTATTTATTGGAGGTGCAAGGCACCATTCTGTGCATATAGAGGTCAGAGGACAACTTGGAAAAGGTGACTCTCCCTTTTAACTATGTGGGCCTCAGGTTTTACACTCAAAATAAATCTCTTTAGCAAGTACTTTTACCCACTGAGCAATCTAATGACCCATGTCTCATTCTGTTCTTAATCCACTGAAATAACTCTTCAGTAGTTTTCCAAAAGTTAGCCATGGCTTCCTATAGGTAAGTACAAGGTTTCTTTTAGTCCATGTTTATGTGGTCCCACAGAAGCTTTTGGTAGCATCAAACATGTTCATCTTATTGATCTTTTGCTCTTGGGACACAGCACCACCATGACTTCGCTTTTAGCTTTGTACAAATGTTTACACTTCTTTTGCAAATTAATCACCTTCCATGCAGTAAATAAGCAAAAAAAATAGCAGATCATCTCCTTTTGTACACTCTGTATTCTCAGTCCAGGAGATAACTATCTGAGGAAAATGTGGTGAATAAGAAACAAATGTCAAACTATCAGTTGCCAAGAGACTGAAAATAGAAGAGATAACAAATTGAGGATTTCTCCGAATGTATTAGAAACTGTCTTAGTCATTTTCTATTTCTATGAAGGAGACACCATGACCATGGTGGCAAGCATACAAGCAAGCAGGCAGGCATACACTGGAGCAGTAGTTGATCTGATCACAAGAATGGTCCTAGGCCAATTGCTCATTTAGTTCCCCTCTGAACCTTCTTGAACCTTCTTTGCCAACATTGCACTCAGCACTTCTGACTTTCATGGTTCTCCTTGGATTTAAGCCCCACTTACAGTATTCAGTCATTTTTCTGGTTCAAAGTTCCTTTTCACATTTCTCTAAACAATAGCATGGTCAGTCCTGCAACAATATTATCTCAGTTCCAGGTACCAATTTTGTCTTAGTTATGTTTCTATTGCTATGAAGAGACATCATGACTAACGCAATTTATTTTTAAAAAAGCATTTAATTGGAGGCTTGTTTACTGTTTCAAAAGGTGAGTCCATGACTATCATGGTGGGGAGCAAAACAGCAGGAAGTAATGACTCTGGAGCAATAGCACAGAGCTTATTTCTGATCCACAGGCTGGAGGCAGAAAGAGAAACTAGGTCTGGCATCATGGATTTTGAAGCATAGAAACCTACCCCCCAATGGCACACCTTCTCCAACAAGGCCACACCCCCTAATCTTTCCTAAACAGTCCACCAAATAGAGACCAAACACTCAAATATACAAATCAATGGGGTCATTCTCATTGAAACCATCATAGGAATGTAAAGACAGAGACTGTCTTGGGCAGCAGCAAGTCTTATTGTAAGGCTTTTCACAAGTGAAATTAAGCATAAGTAGACACTGTCTATCAGAATGAACCTGGGCTTGCCCAGAGACTATCAAGATGGCAGAAGCATTCAGGTTCAGTGATGGGTCCTGGCATTCAGTGGAGTATCTTATTTTGTGTATTTTATCCTACAACATGTAGATACATATATATGTGTGTGTATACATAAATAAATACATGTATACATATATATAAATGTGTGTGTGTGCATGTTATAGGGTCACCTTGAATGCAACAGTATGGTTCTCACCATGATATCTTATCAAGGGAAGTTAGATTCCCAAAATGTTGATGACTTCTATAACATCTTAGACACAAATAACTTGAAAACTGCTATCTCCAGCTCAGAACTCTCCTACATTTCTAGACCCTTGTACTACAAATGTACTACAGCCCATTTGTTTTTTATTAATAATATTAAGCTATCTTCATCCCCACATTTCTAAAATCAAATGCAAGTCCTTCATGTCATCACCACCATTATTTTGTACAATAGTCCTACATTCCCCACAGCAATGAACTGAAACGTCCTGTAAACTTACCCACAGCACCATATGTCAAGACTGTGTCTTTAACTCCATGTTGTTTTCCACTTATGTTGGGACTAAAAGAATATATAGAGTACTGAGGGATATGACTATTCATGGTGAAAGTTGAGATCTTTGTTCACACTTAGAAAATTGCAATCTGATTGGAACAGCATTTAATATCATTAAGATGCATGCAAAACTGTCTATAGTTGCTGATTTCTACATGTACTCTGTTAAATATTTTATATTGAAATGCTCATTAACTGTCATAAGTATTCTATGAGGTAATCTTTCTATTTATATTTTACAGATGAGGAAACTGTATTTGGAGAAGCTAATAACTCCCCCTCACAAGCACCTAACTAGCAAATGATGAAGTCTTGTTTCACATTAAGTCAGACTCTGAGCCTTCAGTCACATTACAAAATTTAGATGAGCATCATTTGTAACAGAAGTCACTGGAGGAAGCAGAAAAGTGTATTTCTCTTTGATTTGAAGGAACCGAAGAAAATGTGGGTAGATAAAGAAATGAAGAAATAATGCTTTCTGAGCAACAAAGATTGAAATGACCCTGACATATGATGGGGACAGCAGAAATCATTCCAGTAGAGCAGAGTCTCCAGTGGGAACTATTATATAAAGGTGAAGGTACAAACGAGGGTCATAAAATGGGATTTCTTGAATGTCAGGCTGAGAAGTTAAAACTTGAAACTCTGGCCATGTGAAGTCAAGAGCAAAAACAATTTGGGAAATGTACAGTAAGATGGTGTTTTTATTTCCACTGTCCTTTTTGATGACATGAAGCACTCCAGTAACTATTGTGTGTTCAGAAGTACATTAAGGCTTTAACTGTGAGAACAGAAACTTCTGTAACAAGAGGGCTTGCTCGTTGGGCTTACTGTCCCACCCAGTACCCCACAGCTGGCAAGCCCCAAAGAAAATCACACAGAAAGTCTATATTAAGTTATACACTGATTGGCCCATTAACTCAGTCTTCCTACCAGCTCCCATAACTTATATTAACCCATTGTCAGCCACATGGCCAGTACCTTTTCTCAGCTGGGCTGCTACATGTTGTCTCCTTGGAGATCTGCGCAGGAATGCCAGGGAAGCTTCCTGCTCCCCAGACTTTCTCCTCGCCCTGCCTCTACTTCCTGTCTGGTTGACCCGCCTATACTTCCTACCTGGCCAATCAGCATTTATTTAAAACATGATTGACTGAACAGACAAGTCTCCTGCACCAAACTTCTACCTTGGTTATAGCCTATAACTTATGAATGAGCACAGAGATGTTATTCTAGAGGTTAAGATATATGTATATATTCAAGCTATCAAGAAAAATATCTAGAGCCTTGATCTGCTACACTAATTATTTATAAAGTATGTTTTAACACCAGTCCTGTCTTGTTTGTATAGGAATGTAAGTTTCTCTGTAAAAAAAAAAAAAATCCGTACCAGGAATTAATCTGAGAAAGACAGCAGGGATGGACACCACTGTAACACTACTCATCATTACTTATGATGACTGCTCACATTTGATTTCCAAAATCACATTTGATTTCCAAAATGATTTAGTGTTGACCTCATGGGATGTGTGGGCTCATTCCAATACTATGAATGCTGAAAATGAATCCTAAAGGTTCCAAGGAGCTGAGGGTAAGTGAAACAAACCATATCTGCTTTTGTGAAGTTTCTAGAGTTTGGGGTAAGAGAGATACAAACTGAATTTGGATATTTGTTGCTGTTTTGTTTTGTTGCCTTGGTTTTTGTTGTTATTGCTGTTGTTTTTCATTGCTGTGAAAAAAAATGTTTGACAAAAACAACAGAGAGAAGATTTATTTCAGCTCATGCTTTCAGAGAGTGTCAATCACACTAAACAGCTCCATCCAGGCTGCTGGAGTGCCTGTGGGCAGCTATTCTCATGTGGCCAGGAAGCAGAAAATACTCATGAAACCAGGGGTAGGCTTAACCCTCAGAGGCATGCCCCTACTATCCACCTACTACTTCTCCCAACTCTTAAAGGCTACATAGTCTTCAAAATCATACCACAAGCTGTGGACCAAGTAATCAAAACTTGAGCCTGTGGGGACATTCCAGATTCAAACCATTGCAGTAACTTAATAACCATATATATATATAAACTGATGGTGGTGATGATGTCAAGCACAAATTCAGAGAAATTCCCTTCCATGTCGCAGGTAGATTAAATTAAAGTCTGTTTTGTTTTTGCATGCCATTGGCCTTGAAACGAAGCTCTGGAATCCTTGTGAACGTGATCTATGTATTTGCAGCTTCAGACGAGCTGTTTAATTAGTCTACCTTTCAGTTTCCCCATATGTAAAAATGGGGTGACAATACATGAGGAATGAGGATAAGTGAGATAACTTAGGTGGAACACTTAGCATTGTCTCCAAAAATATTAAATATTAAAATGTATTGGTTATTGTTAATCTTACAGCAGTGCCTCATAGGAATCTGCATCTTTCATGCTAGAGGATACAGCATCTGATTAGTCAAATAGTTCTTAACGACAGCAATGTCAACAATGTTTTGTGCTAGCAATAAATGTTTACTAAACACCTCTTGGAGGCAAATCATTGGATAATGCTCTAGAGGTAGGGGAAAAAATGTGGTTTGCAATTTAGTGAGGGAAATAGAAAGATGACTTTGGATCACTGTGGTTATGGCTGTGAGGTAAGCATTCTGAACCTGGCTGTGTAGAAGTTCCGCTAGATCCTGAGCAAGAGGGAAGGCTGGATGAAGGCAGAAGAGTGATCCAAGGAACATGGCAACCCCACATCTGCCCCTCAGCAGCATTGTTCTGTGTACTCCAGACTAGAATAAAAGGAATCAGACACAGATATCAGAATCCTGTTCAGGACGCTCTGACAGTGATCATTCTGGTTGAGATTACCTTCAAAACACGGCAATCTCAGATATATAAGCAGTCCTGAGTCCAAAGTCTTTAAGACTTCTAGCTGTCATAGTTATTTCAAAGCCTCAATATGGGCTGGAAAGAAGGGTCAGCTGCTGGTAACACTTGCTGCTCTTCCAGAGAACTGGAGTTCAGTTCCCAGTGCATGTTGGGTGGCTGTTGTGGGAATTCCTTCAGTCAATAGCCTTTAAGATATCAGCCCACTTGGGTGTGGTCTCATACTGTAAATGCAGTCATAAGCTTGCACACCCAAGCTCTCTGTCTTCCGGCTGTTGGCTTTGGTTCCTGTTCCCAGTTCATGCAAAGGAAGATCTGTGAGTCCCCTAAATAAATAACCCTTTGTTATACTCAATTCTGAGCTAGTGTGGGATTTCTCGATAGTGTCCATCTTCAGGTGGCTTATAACCACCTCTACTGCTGAGGATCTGAGGCTGCAGTTACAACAGCTCCAAGGCATCTCATATCCTTTGCTCACTTGTGCACTGGCCTAGTCAGAAGCGCAAAGCCACATGGAGATAAGATGAGTATGGTATGTACTCACTCATTAGTGGACCTTAGCCATTAACAAGGGACATTAAGCTTATAGCTCACAAGCCTGC
Organism: Dicrostonyx torquatus; assembly: GCA_028555095.1. Taxonomy (NCBI): domain Eukaryota; kingdom Metazoa; phylum Chordata; class Mammalia; order Rodentia; family Cricetidae; genus Dicrostonyx; species Dicrostonyx torquatus. Next base: position 8,768,210 of record JAQHUG010000015.1, read on the forward strand.
AGAAGCCAAATAGCAAGGTGAACCCAAAGAAAAACATTTATAGATTTTCCTGGAAGTCC
>JAQHUG010000015.1:8773809-8806409 GCA_028555095.1 Dicrostonyx torquatus
AACTGCTCCTTCTTCAGTTGGGTTCACATGAACGAAACAAAATATAAAAAGAGTTTATGTCAGTTATAGGATTATAGAGCAGTAAAAAGCAAACTTGTGTGTGTGTGTGTGTGTGTGTGTGTGTGTGTGTGTGTGTGTGTGTGTGTGCATTGACACGATGCAGGTTTAGTGGAGCTTGCTCAGCCATCACAAATTACTTCCTACTGCTGGTAGATTCTGAAAGTCAATGTTCTCTACTGGATCCTACACTGACCTGGGAAGCTGAACTCACTGGCTAGCCAGAAGGGAACAAGAGACTCCCCGCCCCTCAACCTTTGTTGTTCACCTAAAATGCTTTCCTTCTTCCCCATTAACCTTAGCGCCTGAACCACCACCACCACCATCCCCCCATGTGTGAGGCAGGGCTGTTCTCCTACAGCTTCACTTCTTCTCTTTAGTGACTGCCTAAGGTTTTCCATGCCTAACAGAAACACGATCTAATCCACTGTGTGCTCTTGCTAATCACTTCTACAAATAGATAGTAGTGAAAGTTTGATAATGGGAAGATTGCATGAATTATGCAGTTTTTCTAATTTTATAGAAATAAAAATGGATCATATGAAGCTAGGCAAAAATTTTCCAGCAAAAGAAAATGCAGAGATAGGTGAAGGCGTAAGCAGCATGTGGGATCTGGAGGAGCATTGCCTTGGCTTTGACACCACTGGAGATTTGAGTTGGTCATTAATTGTCGTGGGTTGTTTAGTGAGCTTGTGGTACCCTGAAGCAGTATGTCTAAGCTGTGACTCTCCCAAGTATTGCAACCAGAAAGTAGAAAATTGGTAAAGGGCTTCAGAGAGCAAAATCACTCCAAATGAGAACCACTGATGGTGGACAGGGTTTCCTAGCGTAATCGTTAAACATTTCAGTGGATGAACTAAAAAGACAGGGTAAACATCGGATTCCAGAGCTCTGGCCTTGGTGCTCTCTGGGAACATTGTCTTGGGCTTTGCCAGCATGGAAAAGCAGCTCAGCTTGCTTAACTGACACAAAGAGGGTCCACATCAGGCAGGAAAGCAGGTAAATCCATTCAAATGCAGAAATGCCGAGAATCCCACTTCAGTCTTTTTTTTTCCAACCAGAAAAATATAAATTCTCCTTTTCCATTGTGGAATAAAATGTTGTTCCACTTGTCTCAAAAGTAGCATGTTGGATAATTTGTAGGATATAGGTTACAACAATGGACACTGAATCTGAAATATGCCCCTTCTCAAAATAGTGGGTGTTACGTGTTAATTTCTCCTGATTTCTCCCATCTTAAAGAATTGTGTGACAACACCTCTATTGTTCTTACTGCCTTCTGAAGTTTAAGTTATTTACTTATGCCTTTTATAGATGGCTAAAATTTAAAAAAATACATTAAAACCAACTTAAAACACATGTACATTAGCAGTCATTGTATTGTCATTTTAGCCATTGGAGTATACTTCCCCAGACCAGAGACATTGTTCTTTGGTGAAGAGGGCACACTGCTCTTGCAGAGGACCAAGTACCTATGTTTGCCAGCTCTTAGTCATGTGAAACTCCAGGTCCTCAAGATCTGATTCCCTCTTCTGGTCTCCTTGGGCACGTGCACTCATGTGCACGTGTGCACGTATGCACACACACACACACACACACACACACACACACGAGAGAGAGAGAGAGAGAGAGAGACCTAATTGAAAGTAACACAAAATATTTTTAAATTGTATTGTTTCCTGGAAGCTGGAGAAATTACTCTGCATCTAAGAATACTTGCTGCTCTAAAACCTACACTGAGCAGTTCATTACTACCTATAATTCTAATTCTAGATACCCAAACACCTCTTCTGGCCTCCCCAAGTATGGATGCTATGTATATATTATGGTCTCAAAAATATTTTTAAGAATTCATGCAGGCACAACTATATACAACAAACATATGGATACATGATAGCTAGGCAGAAAGAAAGAAAGAAAGGAAGGAAGGAAGGAAGGAAGGAAGGAAGGAAGGAAGGAAGGAAGGAAGGAAGGGAAAGATGACAGATAGATAGATAGATAGATAGATAGATAGATAGATAGATAGATAGATAGATAGATAATATATTACTTCTCATTTTCCAAAATATTCTAAGCTGCTCACATTTTACCCTAACTTTTAGGAATCCTGGTTCTTAAAAGTAATCCCAGAGCAGGACTGAAATGTCTGACTCTAAAATCCCTGTCCATTGTTACTACCTACTGTCACTAATATATTTCAAGTGAAGCCATAAGAAATAAACAATGAGGGCTGGAGAGATGACTCAGTGGTTAAGAGCACTGACTGCTCTTCCAGAGGACCTAGGTTCAATTCCCAGCACTCACATGGCATCTCACAACTGTCTTAAGATCCAGTTGCATGAGATCTGACACCTTCACACCAATAAACATAAAAATAAAAGTTAAATAAACCATAAAAATATTTTTAAAAAGAAATAAATAAATAAACAATGCTTGACTTTTTTGACCTACAAAACATGAGTTCATATGATTCAAACTAAAACTTGACACTCACGGGGAGTCATTGTTGGAGCCAAGACCCTGGGACATCAGAGGCCACTTCAGGTGAGCATCTCTGCAGCAATGAAATCTGATATTCTGTGAACATTGACTGATAATTTTATTGACTAATTAATCATTTCTCCTTGCCATATTCACTGCTTGGTATTTCATTTCAACTTTCAGTATCTGAAGATTTTGTTAACACAACCAAACAGTATAGAATTATAATAAAAATGAGCAATTTGGTTCATTCCACCAACTCATGTGTTGTACGCAACATATTTGGTAAATTATTCAACAAATACACAATCATATCATATAGGCCTTGGTTCAAATCATCCATAGCCATACTATATGAAAAAATTTAAGCTCTACAATACAAGAGATGATGGTTCAAAAAGCCAAAACATGATTGAACTTGTAGAATCATTTAAAAACCATTTAAAAAAATACTGGGTGTCCAGCCAGCACGTTGGAGGGTTCTAGGAGAGATATAATGGGAAGCATTAGGGTTCTGGTGACAGGGGGGACCTTGCAGACCTGTGAAGACTTGCATATGCAGTCAGATGATAAATCAAACCAACACATTCATTCCTCCAACAAAAATGATTTGGCGCCAACTTCCTGCCAGGCCTTTACTGGCAGCTAGGGCAAAATTAAACAGACTGACTCAGATGTTGCCCCATGAAATACGCAGGTTAGACTCATGGCAGATTTTTGTGGGAAGAATCACAGTTTGGAGAGCTCACTGAGGGCTAGAATAACTGGAGAAGTCTTCTTGGATAAGAATGGACGTTAACTTTCTTCTTCCTCAAGTGGTATAAAATACCATAAAGCTACTCAATTCCCCAACACAGCAATCACCTATGAAAGAATAGCATCCTTCCTCTCTTATTTGCTGCAAAAGACATCCAAAGGAAAAATAGCTACACTTTTCAATGTATGCTTTCATATGCATATCAATCTTGGCAGTGTTTGGTATTTCTATTTCATTCACTGAAGAAAAGTAAAAGTCAAAGTCCTGAATGATAGCTAACACTGAGGTGTTTTCCTTTTCCATTCAAAACTTCAATTTTCAGTCTTAGACTTCTCAATTACAGGCAGAGGAGGTTGGGCACAGAGAAACCATTTTCCATTACTGTGCAAAAGAAGGGAGCAGGTAGGTAACCTAATTCCAGAGTATGAGTGCTGTCATCTTTAAAATGGTTAAGTAAGCAACCTAAATAAAAATATAGTGAGGGTAAATTGCTAAACCAATCGAGATGAAAGACCTGGTTAGGTCAAATTGTCACCCTCCCTGCTCCATTTTCTTTAATAATAGTCCATTGTGTTAGCAAGAAGCCCAGCTACTCCCCCTTATGAAGAGCCTACTACAATATAATTTACATGGTATTAGGGATTATCTTTTTATCTGCAAACTAAACAAGATGAAATTATGTCAACCCAAGTCTCTACAGACAAGGTATGTCAAAAAGATAAATTACATAATTTATATTTGCATTCCTTTGCATTTTTAATATTGTTATATTCTTTGCATTTCTAATTATATTTGCATTTTAAATATTGAATTCATTTTTTAATTTCAGTGGTAAAATGACATGATATAATTAGGAATAGATGGACATGGGACATGTTCAGAGCCTTTGCTTTGCCTCTGCTGCAATCAGACTTCTTTGCTTCCCATGATATCCAAGTACCCAAAAGAACAGCATAATAAAGCTAAGCTCTCCTGGTTATTAATTTGGTATATCTTAGTGTTGTTTCAAATCATTCTTCCGTTCTCCCCTGTAAGCAGATTATACACCCCTACCCATGTGATGCTTTCTTGGAGGCAGAATAGTTACTTCTGCTCCACCATTACGCCTCATTATGTTGACAGATAGAGAGGTTGTCCTAGTGAGAGTGAGTGATGAAATTAGATGTAAAATAGAAAACATGAGATCAGGTACATTCAGTATGATATGGCCTAGACAAAATTGAACATAGTGTTATAAAGGGATAAAGGGGAAATTAAAATAGGAAGACTAAATGGGAATGGAATCTAGGTGAAAAGAAAATAGATCATAAAACATCTTGTCCTACCAATTAATGTGATGGCAATAACTAATTTTCATTTGGGCCTACGTTTTTTGTTTTTTGTTTTTGTGGGTTTTTTTTTTTTGGTTGGTTGGTTTTGCTTTTTGGTTGTTTTGTTTTGTGATTTTTTTAAAGATTTATTTATTTATTATGTATACAACATTCCTTCCACATATGCCTGCAGGCCATAAGAGGGCACCAGATCTCATTACAGGTGGTTGTGAGCCACCATGTGGTTGCTGGGAATCGAACTCAGGACCTCTGGAAGAGCAGTCAGTGCTCTTAACCACTGAGCCATCTCTCCAGCCCTTTTGTGTTGTTTTTCAAGACAGAGTTTCTTTGTAGCTTTGGAGCCTTTCCTAGAACTAGATTTTGTAGACCAGACTGACCTTGAACTCAGAGAGATCCCCCTATCTCTGCCTCTCCCAAATGCTGGGCTTAAGGGTGTGCACCACCACCACCTAGCAGGCCTAGGTTTTTAAATTATACTATTTATTATGTAAAATAGCACATGTTACACAAAATTATCATTAGTAAATGATACATTCTATGAAGTATTTAGAATAGTGCCTGGCACAATAAGCTAAAGATTTTTAAGACATTATTTGCTGAGTGCGTAGCAACCAATGAATGCACTGCAGTACTGGAAGAGGGCACAGATGCAGTCATGAACACACCATACATTCTGTTGAGTGAGTGCCAAGCAAACCCTGTCCTTGCAAGGAGAAAAGTGTCATACGCTGAAACAGTTGGTGGTTTTCTTTCTTTCCTGAAAAAGGTGACATGGATTCCCTTAGCATCATATCCATGCTTTTAATCTAAAACTTCAAGCTATAGAGTCTCTGAAGCAAGAATGGTCTCTTGTACAAGTGTGTGAAAACAGAGCCTGGAAACATCTGAAGTTTCATAAGATGCCAATAAATGTCTTCTAAATTGATGAATTTAAGTATGTATACTTTGTTAAAGTAATCTTCTGACCAAACTTTACCCTTAAGGGGAGAAAGGATAGCTCTCAGCAACACTGAATAAATTAATTTAAAATAAAGAGGTGGGAGCAGGAGAGGTATCTGACAGTGAATAGCACTTACTGCTCTTTCAGGGGATCTGAGGTCAGTTTCTAACACCCACATGGAGTCTCACAATGATCTGCAACTCCAGTTTTAGGCGATCCTATCTACACCTTCCTCTGGTCTCAGTGGGCACCAGACAAAGGCAGTTACATACACATATGCACAGGCACTGATATAGGTACAAAAAATGAATACATTTTTAAAATAAAATTAAAAGGATTATGATTCCCAAAGTTTTCTCTCATCCCCATATGTGTCACATGCACACACACAAACAAATAATTGCATAAAAATTTAAATGAAAGATGTAAGCTCATAGGATCTGCATTGTCATTTAGTGAGAGCCTACAGTGAGGAAAATACAATGCAGCATATATAAACAAAGAAAAATATTTCCCTTGTGAATGTTCATATTGAGTAAAGAAGATAAATTTTTACATAAATTCTTCAAAATCCCACCTGTTAATCTATTTATAATAAACAATTTTACTTTTTTTAAAGGAGGTGTTTCCAACTGGAATGGTAGGGATGTGGAGCTTTAAGGAAAGATACTTAAGTTAGGTATTAGACACAGCAGCCACTCAACGATATGTACGTAGTAAGAAAGAATATGTAGTAAGAAGGTGCATGTGTTGGCATGCTGGGAGACATGGGGTTAAACCACAGAATGAATGAATAAGTAGATAAATGAATGAATGATTGGATGAATGAATGAGTAGATAAATAAATGAATGAATGAGTAGATGAATGAATGAGTAGATGAATGAATAGATGAATGAAGAGTAGATGAATAAATGAATGAATGAGTAGATGAATAAATGAGTAGATGAATGAATGAGTAGATAAAGGAATGAATGAATGAGTGAGTAAGTAGAAAACCCAGATTCCGGGCATACTTAGCTCATCTGAGGAAATTGAATGCAAACCTGGCCTTTGTCCCATAATTGAGAGAGATTAATATGCTCTACTGAACACAATGGTCTGACACTAGGAAGAAATGCAGTGTGCAAACAGGATGGAGATGATTAGTGCCAGAACAAAGAATTAAAAGGATAAAGAGGTACATGAAAACATCCACAAGGTCAGGTTGCTAACATTCGGCAACTGGCTAGATATGCATGTTCAGCAGAGAGAAGGCAGAGTGACTTTTCATCATTAAGACAGTTGACCTTTGGCCAAGAGAAATATCCCTTTCCTGTGACTCATTCTTTACCAGAAGTCTCTGATTTCCTGGAATCATTGATAAAATTTCTAAGTTTCTCAAAGGTGAATGCTTAAACCACAATTTTAGCAGTATCTTGATGATAGATTTGGGGACACAAACTTCCTCTTCTAGCTCTAGAGATGCTTCAGACTCAATTAGCTCATGTTGAGTGACCAGTCCTATTCCTAGAGCCTATGAACAATTGCCAATGGTTCTGTCAAGTGACAGTGAGTGGACGGTCAAATGAATGGATTCCTATGAAATAAGTGTGTGTGTGTGTGTGTGTGTGTATTATTTTCTGTTCATTGTTTTCTAATTTTTTGCTTGTGTTTTTGTTTTGTTTTTCAAGACAAGGTTTCTCTGTAGCTTTGGAGCCTGTCCTGGAACTAGCTCTTGTAGACCAGGCTGGTCTTGAACTCACAGAGATCTGCCTGCCTCTGCCTCCCAAGTGCTGGAGTTAAAGGCGTGTGCCACCACCACCCAGCTTGTTTCCTAATTTTACTAGCCCTTTGTGAACCTGATTCAGGGCTCTTATTTCTACTGGAGAGTGTGCATATTTGGAAAAATCACTGAATAATGAGTTTCTGAAATACGAATCATATTTACTTCCAAGGTCTGGCATGGCACCTAGTAAAATGCCTTTTATACAAACACACTCTTAGTTGGTTCTGAAAACATGATTTTTTTGAATTAAATAAAATGTCACAATGGTGAAGTGATTTTCAAGTACCATTTAAACACTTATGAGACATGCAAAAGATAAAGAAAAATATTGGTTAAATTCATTTATCATTTTTAGCTCATGAATTTTAATTACTAAAAGGGACAATGCCTCTCCAATTCTGATTTAAATAATAGCTCAATAATTTTTTTAACAAATTTTTCCATTTATATTATTAATAGGATTTCACCTTCTTTGGAAATCAGCTCATGGTTGGCTAATATCTTTATTGAGTCTTTCATCATGAAATCTCTATAGAAAATTTTCCTTGGAGTCATAACTTCTACCACTAATGGAAACTTCCAGAGCAGGTGAAGTTGTAAAATCTAAGGCCAATGACCTCAATAAAGCTTCCAATTTCTGCTCAGATGACCTTAATTCTACACTTATCAGCTCTGACAGAATGAACTTAGAGCAGCACACTTTTAAGGCAAAATTTAACTGAGTAAGAGAAGAAGAAACTGAATCATCTTAGGAATGTTTACATGTATTAGAAGAGGCTATCCTTGCAAGATGACTTAGTATCCAATGATGACTGAGTATGACTTATATGGTATTTGTAGAACATCCAGGTAGACCTGCCTACTCTATGCTCTTTGTGTATATATCGCTCTGTTTTTTCCACCCTTTTCCATATCCTGATAGAATGGCCACCGTCATTCATGACTTAGCATACAGACACAGTAGGTTTCTCTAAGAGCAGATCCACCAGAGCAATGACCATTCTTTGCAAGAAGTAGGGAAAAATCACAGTCCTCTACAAGAAGGGGGGACACGATCATAGCAATCACAGTTCTCTTCTAGAATGGGGGAGCCAGTAGAGGAGGATGCCTCTGGCTCCATAAGAGAACTCTGTATTCTTACAAATAAATTCTTCTTCGTGTTTAGACTAATAAAATTAGAAAAATTGATATTTTCAAACTAAAACATCATAATAATACAATGGGGGCTTCTGAATATGATGGGGTAATGAAGAATAGCATCATAGAAAATTATACCATTTGATATAAGTAGTATATGATACACGAAAGAACCATGTAGTTGCTATAGAAGTTCATGAATATGTTGCTGTGTGAATGCCCTGCTCCTGAAAACTTTACAGCAGAGGCGTGTTCTTGATTGGACAAAGATGTAGTTTAGAACAATTCTGGTTCCTAGAACTTAGATGGGACAACTTGTAAGGCTCTTTCATGGTGGGGGATATTCAGTCACACTGTGAACCCTGAGTTTGCATTTACATTAATTTAATAAAATTAACCTTGGGTCAGGAGGCCGTGTTAACAACTAATTGACAGAAAGTAATCATTGAGCACCAGAGGGCATCAGGGAGAGAGAAGAGGTAGACAGGAAGTAGTAGGGTGGAGCTTTGCGTGGCACAGCTTTTTGTGGTTTAGCGAAGTCAAAGCAGGGGTCTTCCATGGACAGCAGCAAGGAGAGAGGGTTTGCTAAGTGCCATCCGGCCTCTTTGAACTGCAGACTGTAGAACGAGTTCTAATAGATCTTAATAATAAAAGCCCAGACTCAGATATAGAGGAAAAGACTGAGAGGTCAGAGAAACGGAGGAGCCAAACCCCAGCCACCTCACCTACTCAGCTTCCCAGTAGAAAAGAGACTGAGCTCTTGTCTCCTCCCGCCTAATCACTTCCTCTCTGTGTCCAGCCTTATCACTTCCTGTCTGCTGTACAGACCTCCAGACTTCTATGATGAGCTAGTGGCTCACTCCAGCCTCTGATCTTCAGGCAAGCTTTATTTGTACAAACAAGCTATCACCTTAGCAGATTTCCACCCAATCTTTGAATCTTGAGTTTTCTTCATAATTAGAATGATAGAGCTTAAGTTAAGGCTATCTTTAGCGGCAGTGACAGGACTGGAGCCTGCAGGAGTAGAATTCTTACCAGGATGCAGCCTGAGCAGCCAGGCCACTGCTAGAGAAGCATGCCAGTTAACTGTGGAGTTGCAGCTACCAACTGAGATAGCAGGAGATTAAGACACAGCCATTGTGTTAAGTTAAAATAACACTTTCTAACTATGATTTCCAGGAAGTCATATAAGCATCCACTTTCAATCTCTTGGTCCCTTGGCACATACTTGACATGAAATTGTGACCAACCATCTACTAGTACAGCATCTCTGCTTCCAGCCCTAATAGTTAAGCCCCAAGTTTATTTTAAAATCTACTGCTTGGTATAATGGATATAGTAACTATAAATGTCAAGATGAGGGTAAGAACCAGAAAGGAGATGCTGATCTGATGTGAGCAGTCTTGCAGGGGGCAGTGCTGGTAGGTGAATGAATGGGAGGGAAAGACAAAGCAGAGCTGGATAGTTCCTGTCTTTACCCACCATAGTACCCACCAAATCTGAGACAGTATATCGGGCATTCCCGGCACCCATACAGTGCCTGGAATGTAGCAGAAGGTTAGGAAAGTAACTGGCTGAATGAATGGACAGACAGAAGATGAGCAAATGAACAAATCACTGGAGAAAGAAGCAGATGAGAAATTTATAAAAGAACCTATACGAGATACCTAAAGACAGAAACTAGAATTAACTGTCAGAGTTAACACAATCAGTGAGAACAGTCCACCTCTCTAAAAGTCTGGATTGTGTGCATAGGGTCTAATTTGTGATTTCGAGGTTCCTTGTGTTCACTTGGTTTCAAAAGATCCCTACTATCTTTCTAGATGTCAGACAAATAAATTATGCATCCCTTCAGAGCTACAAACACATTTCCTCACCACAGCTCGCAGCCACAGACTACAGAGAAACTGTTATTTCTCTGCCCTTCAGCTGGAAGCAAATTCTAAGTGGGCAAGTAATCTCTGAACTAAACAAGTGGTTTGAAAACAATTCTGATGGGTGGAAATAAGTTAAGGTGCTTAAAACGCCCATTAAAGCCAGTGAAGAGGTTGAGTCATGCTGGCAACAATATAGAAGTCAGACACTTTGGACTCTGAAATCTCTTGAGTTACATAAGTGACCTAAGAGTGCTGGGAAGAGAAACCTTCAAGTGCCTTGTTCAGATGCCTATCTCCAGCTCAGGTGCTATGAAGATTAGCCACCAATGAGCTGTTTCTTCCCAGCATTCGTTTCTCTCCTTACATCTGAAGGTCAGCCTCAGGGACTTAATTTCTTCCATCTTACTCCTCGTACACCCTTGTCTTCCACCTGTCCTATTCCCTTTCACCTAGTACTGATGCTCGGAAGTCTTTTTGCTATGTGCCTCAAGCACTGACGGCCAATTAGCCTGGGAAAATTCATTCTTCTAACTCCAGAAGGAAGCATTCTAATTACATGTTCCCGGCACTAACTTCCCATATGTTAACTCAGCTCCTTACTTATTTTCTCCTTGACTTTTTTTCCTTCAGATATTCCCTTTAAATGTCTTAGGTCAAACAAGGAAGAATATCTCCGTCTTTGATACCAGCAGGAAACAGACTGCCCCACTAGAGTGTTTGCTGCGTAACAGCGAGCTAACACGGTTTGTTCAAGAACTGAATGCTTCAAAAACTTCCAGTGTAGCTGTATAACTCTCTCTACCTCAGACCTGGATGGATCTGGACTCTCTTTGTGTGATGCCACATCAGCTCTCCTCCTCCCATTTCACATGTACTGATGTGCGTATTCCTGCACAGACAACTTTGTTCACAGTTGAGGAACATTTTCACATGTGAACCTTTGGACTGTCGTCACATGCTGTATAACAAGGTAGGAGTTCATAGCTGCTAAACACATCAACTCAGAAATCACAGGGCTTTCACTACACCCTATTTATTTCCAGGTGAAGTCCCACTGGGCAGATGAACTCAAGAGGCGCCGGTGTCCATACTGTCATTCAGGGACACAGGCTCCTTCCATGCTGCTGCTCTTTGCATGCCTTGATGTCCTCTGCATTCCCATTGCCACCAGCAATAACGGCAGTGTATGGAGGAAGAGACCACCCAAAGATCACCTGTGATGATTTCACAGGCTGACCTAAGTAGTACTGTCCTTGCTTCTGCCCAGATACCAATTCCCACAAGCCAGTTTGATGGGCTCAGGTATGACAGTGAACAGGACACAGAATAACACCGCTCAAGAACAACAAAAAAGTGAAAGGAAACTAGGCAATCTTTGACATTCAGGACACTGAAGAATAGAAGTGACTCAATTAATATCTAACATCTGAATACATTCTTTGTGCCAACCATTGTGACAAGAACTTTAACCTTGTTGGTTCATTAATCACTAATCCTCTCAACAAAGAAACCATGAGAGATGAGCCTTGTTATCGACAGCCCATAAAAGAACAGTATGAGGTTGAGGGGTAGTTTAATCAAAATCAGAATATGACTAACACTGGAATCCAGGTTGTGTTTCTGATGAGCTCTTTAGCTCCTTTAGCCAATAGCCTTTAAGATACCAGCCCACTGGGGCGTGGTTTCATTCATTTAAAAACAAACAAACAAACAAACAAAACAGCAGCAGCCCTCTGCTCTCTCTCTTGCTTCCGGCTCCCATTCTGACTGCTAGATTGTTTCCTGTTTGCGATGAGAAGACCGTGGTGTAGGACGGTGTTCTGTAAGTTTTTCCCCCTCCAATAAATAACCCCCTTTAGTCAAACTGGTGTAGGATTGTTTTGCGTCTTTATCTGGCGCCTCAAATGTTTGGTTTTAGAACCACCCCCCAGTCGCCGGCTAGGCCGCCAGGCAACGACTTGGCACAAGCCCTCCCGGCCCGGCCTATGTATGGAGTCAGCAGTTAAAAACTCCATGCTTCCCAGGATCCACTCTGTATATTCAAGACTTTTGGTGTCTTTAGCCACCTGACCTCCGGACCTTCAGTATGCAGTTCCAGCTTCAGCCCCAGGACAATAATGTTCCTTGTTTCCTCAGCCATCTCTTCCTGGCTGATCTTTCCAGTGTAGCTAAATGAACTAATCATTTCTTCACATGAAAATAGATTTTCAGTGCTAGCAGCTCCCTCTCTAAATGTGCTCATAGCTGATGAAAAATTCTATTGTTTTGTTCTAATTAATAAGACAAAAATACAGACATAAATGTAGCCTATTAGTTAATTTTGGTGGAAAGAATGCTCAATCATACCACAAGGACACTTGCTCAACTATGTCCATAACAGCCTTATTTGTAATAGCCAGAACTGGAAATAACCTAGATGCCCCTCAACTGAAGAATGGATAAAGAAAATGTACCACATTTTTATATTCACACAATGGAGCATTACTCAGCTATTTTTTAAAAAAATAACATCATGATATCATGAAATTTGCAGGCAAATGAATGGAAGTAGAAAAAATTATCCTGAGTGAGGCAACCCAGACCCAGAAAGACAAGCATGATATGTACTATATACTTACTCATAAGTAGATATTAGCTGTAAAGGATAACCAGGCAACAATCCACAACCCCAGAGAGGCTAGGTAACAAAAAGGGCCCAGAGAGGGATACATGGATGTCCTTGGGAAGGGGAAAAAGGAGAGAGCCCTTGGGTCAACTGGGAGTGAGTCAGGGAGAGGGCTGCCAATGGGAATATAAGAGAGCTGGTTGGACAGGTTGGGGGCAGACAGAGGGGGAGAGTAATGCAAGAGAAGTCTTGATGGGGGAGTGCATTTCAGGGTCAGAGAGAAACCTGGTGCCAGGGAAACTCCCAGGAATCCACAAGGATGACCCCAACCAAGACTTCTCACAATAATGAAGAGGGTGCCAGAACTGGCCATCTCCTATTATCAGATTGGTGACAACCCTAATTGTCATCATAGAGCCTTCATTTAGTAACTGATAGAAACAGATGCAGAGATCACAGCCAAACACCAGATGAGCTGCAGGAGAGCTGCTGAAGAGAGAGAGAAAAGATTATACAAGCCAGGTGGGTCAAGGTCATCACAAGAGAAGTCACGGAAACATCATAGACTCAGGACCAACAGCTAAGGAGCCTGCATGGGACCAACGTATGCTCTCTGCATCTGGGTGACAGTTGTGCGGCTCGGTTTATTTGTGAGACTCCTAGCAGTGGCATCAGGGCCTATCCCTGATACTTGAGTTGGCTTTTAGGAACCTATTCCTCATACTGGGTTGCCTCTCTCAACCTTAATACAAAGGGAGGACTTAATCCTACCTCAACTTGATATACCATGCTTTGTTGATACTTGTGGGAGGCCTGCTCCTTTCTGAACAGAAACAGAGGAGGAGGGTATGGAGGGCAGAGGGGAGGCAGGTGAGGGAATGGGAGGAGAGAGAAAACTGTGATCTAAATGTATCATAAAACAAAAAAGTTAATAATAAAATATTAATTTTGGTAGGGAAAATAGCTTCTGGGCTGTTAGACAACCACAGAAATCATTCTCCATTGAGCACATATAGTCTCCTTCCTCTAGCCTTTCAGCAGAGATTGTAATGACCTGGCTTTCAGATAAATCCATATCATCTATATCTATATCATTTATTCCTATTAATGTAAATCTGTATCATCTACACCTATCTATCTTTTTTCCTTCCTCCCTGTTTTGCCACAGACAAAACCAAAACTTCCCAGGAAAAGCTGGAGTTCTTTTTTTTTTTTTTTATTCTCCGAATGCCCTAACCTTACACATCTGGATTATATCACCATACACATGAGAAATAATAGAGAAGGTAATAGGATGATATTAACTCTAACTGATGTGACCTGTGTTTCCTGGAATGATTCTTAAGTGTTGCACTGGGATGGAACTGAAGCTGAATAAAAAACATTAAAGACAAAGGGGGGAAAATGGTTGGTTGCAGCTTTTGAACTAATTCCCAGTTTCCCATCATCCTCCAGATAAAGACAGTGCAGCCTGAGGCCATGTGATTTCAAGCCAGCTAAGTGAGCCTGAAGCATCCTTCGCAGAGCACTGAAATTCTCAGCAGGCTCCAGAGAGCCCTTTAATGGATTCAAGTTTTAGACTCAAATGCAAAGGTGAACTCACAGAGGCTTCTCTCAACCTGAAGCTGTTAAACAGGCGAGAACAAAAGCTCGCCCAGCGCCTCTTTCAAGGGGCTCTCAGCTGCAGGAAGGCTTTTCCCCCCACACAGACAAGCTTTTGGTGCAGCAGACAAGGCTCTTCTGTTTAAATGCAGGCAGGATTTGGGCAGGCCCCGTGTTGTGAGAAAACACAAGTCTCATACAGGACGTTTCTGGTGGTTTTCTTTGCACCATTAAAGAGGAAGTTGCCTGGCTCATTGGATCAGAATTGTAGATGGATGTGTTTCGGATGAAAGCATCATAACTGTTTCAAGAGGACAATGCCATGGTAATGAGAGCAGCTATGGTACAATTTGCTGAACAGAGCAAACCGTGAGGAAAGCAAACCTCAGGAATCTCGTTCTTCCCTACACATCAGCCTTTGTGCACAGAAACCTCTATAGCTCAGATATCGCTAATTAATGTCTTGAGTCCAAAATGCTCTAAAAGTTGTCCACATGACAACACAACTGGAAAATTTCACAGCTGAATTCATATAAAGGGCTGCAGCCAAAACTCAGGTATACAATAAATTTACATTAAAAAACATACATATAGTACGATATAGTAATATATAATATAGTATATATGGGTATTAGCTGCATAAAATTGACTTCTGGTCAGGTGTATAAGGTTACATAAAGTGTATAAATAAATTTTTTAATTTGGACTTTAGTCTCATCCACAAGTTATCTCATTATATATGGAAATTTTTCATAATCTGAAAACATTAGAAATCTGAAACCCTTGTGCTTCAATCACTTCTGATAAAGGTCACTCTCCCTGTAGCCCAAAAAGGACTGAGGAGGTTTTCATAAGAGAACTCAAAAGGCAAAATATGCAAACTCAAATGGACCTCTAACTGAGGTGGGTTCTGTTCTCTGCACACCAGAGGAAGGGGGTCTTTTCAGAACACCATCGAGACAGAGGAGATGCAAATAAAAAGTCAGAATCAGCGCTGCCCATCACTATCTGAAGAGGTAAGTCCCTTTATCTCATGGTATTGATCTGTGAAATGTTAGCAATAATATTAATTACTATTTCATGAATCTATTTTGGGAAAAAAGTGTGTATGTGACATGACCCCGTACATGACACTCTCTAACCAATGAAATTAGCAGCTAAGATTTGAAGAAAAATAGAATAAAACAGCACTGACTGAGCTGACACGAGACTCATTCTGGCATCCTGAAATGTCCTCAGGATAGCAGATAACACATACTGATTAAGACTTCTGCTTTGCAAAGGATAACCCACCGATAGTCCACAACTCCAGAGAAGCTAGGTAACAAGGAGAACGCTAAGAGGCTAAGAGAAACATATAGATCCCCTTGGGAAGGGGAAATAGACAAGATCTCTTAAGAAAATTGGGAGCATGGGGGTTGGGAGAGATGGAAGGGTGTTCGAGGAGGGGGAAGGGGAAAGGGGAGGAGAATATGAAGGAATGGGATGTTCAAGATGGGGGAAGGACAGAGAGGGAGAGCAAGGAAAGAAGAGATATCTTGATTGAAGGAGCCATTATGGGGGCAGCAAGAATCCTGGCTCTAGAGAAATTGCCATGAATCCACAAGGATGACCCCAGCTAAGATTCTAGGCAGTAATGGAGAGGGTACCTAATCTGGCCTTGTCCTGTAGTCAGATTGATGACTACCTTAATTTTTATCATAGAACTTCCATCCAACAACTGATGGAAGCAGATGCGTAGATCCACAGCAAAGCACTGGTCTGAGCTCCCAAGGTCCAGCTGAAGAGAGGGAGGAGCGCTAATATAAGCAAAGGGGTCAAGACCATGATGGGAATTCCCAGTGGAACAGCTTACCTAACTCCTAATGGGAACTCACTGACTTCCAGACTGATGGCAGAGGAAGCAACATAGGACCAAACTAGTCACACTGAACGTGGAAGATAGTTGTATGGCTGGAGCAGACTGTGGGGCCACTTGCGGTGGGAACAGGATTTACCCCTACTGCTTGAACTGGTTTTTTGGAGCCCATTCTCTTTGGAGGAATACCTTGCTCAGCCTAGATATAGTGGAGAAGGCCTTGGTCCAGCCTCAAAGCAATGTGCTAGACTTTGTTGACTCCCTATGGAAAGCCTTACCCTCTCTGAGGAGTGGATTGGGGGTGGGGTGGGAAGGTGGAAGGAGCAGAAGGAGTGGAGGGAGTGGAGGGAGTGGGAACTGGGATTGGTATCTAAAATGAGAAAAGATAGCTATATAAAATAATAAATTATTTTAAAAAAAAAGACTTCTGCTTTGCCAAACTGAAAACAAACTCCTGGCATTGATGGCTTGCTTAGCTCTACATTTCCAATGCTTAGAATATACTAGTAATGATAAATGAATAGAAAATGCCCAGATATCTGAGTGAATGATTGCTATCACCATCTCAAACATCTTCCACCAAATTTAACTCAGTTTGCTCAGTCTCCCCCTCAGCCAGTTTACACTGCAGAACGGAAGGCAGGGAATGTCCATCTGTTGTGGTTAAAATTGAAGCAAATCTGATAGAAATGAATGACCAGCATATGTCTTGTATTCTGAGTCTCTTTCACAAATACTCTAGAATTCAAAAATTAAATAAAATAAAAATAATTGCCAATTTGGAGAAAGTCTATTGCCTGATAAATCCATAATGCCCTTGTTAGCTAACACTTTTTAGATAAATAATGAAAAGACCACTGCTGATTAATTAGTCCCTGTGTATCTAGCTTTTTCTCCAGCCTCCCATGCCCCCAGGCATGCTAAGGTTGCTTTCCCCATTGTGTCCTGGAGCAGAGGGATGTGCTGAGCAGAACTGAACTGTAAACAGGCTCCCTTTGTCGGGGCTCTTTCTCTGAGAGCTGCAATGCAGTATTCGCCTCTGCAACTTTGAAGCCATATTAAAGACTATGGATATATAAGGTAGGCACGTTGTTTTCAGTGCTCAAAGGCGATTAAATGGCAGAACTCTCAAAGGAGGCAGCTCAAGAACACCTTTAAAGCTGGCCAATCATAACAGCATTTTACTGAACTAAATTATTTTAGGTTCTTCTGAAAACTACGTAGCTCATCCCCAGAATAAAAAAAAAATCAGCTGATAATAACTGAAGTCCTATGCTATCATTATGACAAGGGAAGCTAGAGTTATTTACCAACCACAGTGTGCCTGAACCTTTCAAAGCCCAGGAAGAAAGCTGATATAGCATCATTACGACATGCAGAGTCGAACCATGGAAAATTCCGAGCTATTCTCCCTCTTAGAGGTCATTTGCCTCTAATCCCATTGATGCTAAACATGGGAATTCTGATTTTTCACTGGGGACTTGTGCTTTGCTCAGCGTTACCCAGGGGTCCCCTCCTGCTTTTGAACATTGCCTCTTCCACAGTCTGCACTGCTGCCTTCCACATCGGCTTGTTCTTTCTCTGGCTTGCCTGCACTCTCTTTTATATGCTGCTAAATATGGTAAAAATATGTCCGTGCCACTTAGTAGAATATACCTCAGCTCCCAACGCCAAAGTTCTGTTTTCAGATATCTGAGGACAACGAAGATGAAGGAGAAGCTCTGCAGCCTCAGAGCTCAGTGTCATGCGGGATTATGGAAATGCTAGAGGAAGAAAACGCTGTGTTCTTTATCCACTTACTTTCATTTAGGAGATCTTTATGGTCTGCTGTAGAGATGGAGCTTGATCCTGCACTTTGGAAGGTAGATATTCAAGGATCCATGAACCCTTCTAACCCCTCAGTGAGATAAACAGCCATAAGTATAAACCTGGCCTTATAAGTGTGGGAAGGAATACAAACAGGCTAAGAAACATAACAAACACTGCTTAGCAAATTAATGCAGGAAACATGGAGTGTGTGTGTGTGTGTGTGTGTGTGTGTGTGTGTGCTACATTGAGTCGTTGTTTTTTTTTCTATTATTTCCTTTGTGTCCTCCATTATTTTTTTTTGTTTCTCCTTCCTGAACTCTTGAAATGATTTGAGCAAGATACCATAGTCTACTTTCATTTACACAGATGTTTCTGGCTTTCGTCCATTGCACGGCCTATATGTACATAAACACAAACAGAATTTTTGTCAGAACTCTGATTTACCATCATCTGCCCATTTCCAGACATCCTGCAATCTTAAGAAGAGCAAGAACAGTTTCAAATATGTTTTTCAGGGATAGTCAGCCTTGTATTTCTTGCTTTCTTTTTAAATATATTTCCTTCTCCTGTCAACTCACCTCCCCATCACTAAGCCAGGTCTATGAAACTGTCACGTGGTTAGTTCATATCACCTTGCACTCTGGGTTAAAATGTTAAAGTTTTAATTAATCTGCACCTTTCCTTGGAATAACTAGACTCTCTCCTTCCTGAATGCTAGATAGTGATTTCTCTTTCTATGCTAATATCTGTGCAAGTGTTAGGGAAAGATATCTGAAGGGATACCTTCTAACCTGGAAGTCATATAATACCTGAAGCTGGGGTGCAGTGGGGGGTCTCCCTTCAGGATATAGCAATCCTGCTCCTCTCTAAGGGAAAACTGGTACAGCTGAGCTCTTCTCTGTCCCCCTAAAGAAACATCCTAGCATAGGAATCCGTTTCTTCTGCTCTGCTCAGTTTCAGCCCAAGATATTACTTCTTCGGCTTCGCTCTGCTAAAGGGAAAACCCCTGCAGAAATGTAGCAATCTCCTCGGGGCTCCAGTGCAAAGAACATTTTTCTGTTCCATTCCAAAGGGAGTTTCCCAGCAGATATAACTATTTCTTTTGTTTTTGTTTGTTTGTTTGTTTGTTTGTTTGTTTTCTGCTCAGCCCTCTTAAGAGAAAGCCTCAACAAAGGTTCTACTCCATGATGGCAAAAAAAAAAAATCTTCACCCAAAACTCTTTTAAGAAAGAGATTTATTTGGGAAGGAAGAGTTCAGGAAAATGTCTACCTCTGCCAAGGTGGGAAAGGATCACCCACAACTGAACAAGCAGAGGGGCTTATACAGGGCTTCTTAGGGGCAGAGTTTTCCTGGGGAGAAGACTTTCTGCTCAGGGATTGATTAGTTTTCCCATTCAGAGATTGGTTGGTTTACTTGGTCAGGAGCAGAGTTGGCTCTGGTTTCTGGGCCAAATTGTGTTTCTTTCACTGGCCCTTTTTAGCCTTTCTGGCTCTATTTTCAGGGCTAAGGCATATTTCTTTCACTGGCACTGTTTCTAGGGTCAAAGTGCATTTCTTTGGTTCTGCTTTCAGAATCAGGGTATGTTTTTTGGCTCTAGCTTCAGGGCTAAGATGTTTCTTTCACTGGCTCAAGTTTCAGATCCAGGGTGTGTTTCTTTTACTGGCTCTGGGTTCAGGGTCAAAGTGGTAGATTTTGTACTCAGGGATTGGTTGATTTCGTGATAGGGATTGTTTGGTTTTCCTGATCATGGATCGGTTGGTTTCATGTTCAGTTGGTTAAGGATAGAACTAGCTCTGATTTCAGGGTCAAACAATGTTTATTTCACTGGCCCTTTTTTAGCTTTTTGGCTCTAGTTTTGAGGCCAGAGTCTATTTCTTTTACTGGATCTGGTTCTGTTGGACCCTAGAGTCCAATCACTGAGGAGGATTCTTCCCAAGAGACCATCTCTCACACCACAGTTGATGTAAAAGCATGAGGATTTTATTAATTCTGTCATGACAGGGTCTTTCAGCATTCGAGAAGCCAGAAAGACCCCAAATAGCTGGTACAGGCTACTTTTAAAGCAAAAAGCCACAGAAACAAGGGGGGAGTCTGGGGGTTGTTCTTCAACTATTATGATTGGTTTATTCAAAGGGCTATTACCAATAATTGGCTGGAGAGCAGTTGTCAGATCAAGTGAGGTAAGAGGAAACATTTGAGGGTCACTTTGCCCCTTTCCCAGGGACTGAGTCAACACCTAAGGGTTATCTTGCCCCTATTCTAATAACTGAGTTCTATTTGGAGAACATTCACAAGGACTCAGGGAGATGATGGAAAGTTCCCAACATTTCAGTACGTGCATGTGTAGTTGTTAGATTCCCTGGGGGAAGCACTAAGGCACTGAGGATGAGAAGGCTCAGCTTAAAGTTCTACAGTTCAAGGGACAACGTGTGCTTTTTTAAGATGTGTTTCTTAGGTTCTGGGTTCAGGGCTAAAGTGTTTTTTTTTTTCACTGACTCTGGTGTCAGGGTCAGGGTGGAATTCTTTCACTAGCTCTGGTTTCAGGGCCAGGGTGGGTTTCTTTTACTAGCTCTGAATTCCTGACCATAATGGGTTTCTTTGACTGACCTTTTATCCCTATATTCTGAAGAAGATTTTCACAGAAAATCTTCCCAAAGTCCTTCCTAAGTGAAATTTCTGCTCTCTTTTTGTCAAAATGTGCTTCAAATGACCTTCTCAAGTGCCACACTTGAGCTGATTCACAGGTTCTGTGAGAGCAGCCACAAGCAGATGTGAGAGACCATACAGCTCTTGAGCCCAGGCATCCCGTGACTTTAGCAACTACTTAAACTAACTGGGCTCTAATAACATTGGCAAGTCTATAGAGTATGTTATGTGCAAGGTAATGACTCTGAAACAGCTATCTTGACTTCTTCATGCCCCTTAATTCTTTAAGCCTATGATTAGAAGGCAAAGGACTTGAAACTTTCCATCTTATTCTTTAAAGTAAATAAATCATCAGGAGAGAGACTGCAGCAGAGTTCTGGCTGGGAATCCTGAACACATAAAGAGGAAACAAGTATTTACAATGCCATGCATTTGAATTTTTCACCAGGTACCTTTATGTTGGTAACACCAACCTCCCATCACCTCTTCTGAGTTCTGATGCTGTGCTCTGCAATTCAGCAATCTGTGGCTGAAAGATACGTGGCAGCTAGGAGCACTGCTTATTGTGTACAGTAATTATCCAGTGAAGCCAGATTTCTAGTCCCAGCCTTCCTCTCTTCCATAGGAAGTCAGAACTACACCAACTGCATGCTGCTACAGCCCATCAATATCCAGATTTATCTTTCTTGCATATTTGTCCTGAGGAGTGTCTTCAGACTTGCTATTTCTACTGCAGGTTTAATATATGCTGACTCATTCCTGTGCTCTAAGCATTAAGAGATTGCTTTTCCCTCTTTTGTATTTCTAGTACATGTTTTGTGTATACAAGCACATGTATGTATACAAGTGAGAATATGTGTTCAGGTGGAGGCTTAAGGCTTACACCAGGTGCTGTTCTTAAGGAGCCATTCACTTTTTTTTTTTTTTTGAGGCAATGACTCTACTACCCAAGACCCCACCCACTGGTAGGCTGCCTAGCCAGTGGAACTCATACATCTTCCTATCTCCACTTCCATAACACTGGGATTTTAAGCACATGTCACTAAGCTGGGATTTTTGCACAAGTGATGGAGATCAAGCACATGTCTTCACAGTTGCACCTCAATCCCTTTACCAGCTGAGCTATTGCCCGAGCTCCAGTTTTGATTTCTATACTCACCTAGCACCTGTGGTTGATCAAAAGTGGTCAGACTGAAGGAAGATAGGCCAAAGAAGTGCTTCCAAATAAGAAGCCCTAATTAGCAGAAAGAGATAACATTGAGAAATCAGATATGAATATTTTCCCTTTCTTGGGATAGAACTCTAATGAGAGGCAAAATAGAAGCATCCAGAAAGTCAGGAGATGCCAACACGAACATCAAGTGAGGTCACATTACCCAGCCAATCCTGACATGCGTGAGAGCATTTGGAGGGATTCCTGCAGTCCAGCCTGCACAGAAACAACGACAGAACTCTGGACAGGAGCAATGACTCTTGGAGTCAGAGGCAAGAGTGCCTTCCCACACCACTGCCTTCCCACAAAGCCATGTCTCCTGTTGTGTTCGCAGTGCCATGCAGACTGAGCACTTGATGAAAGCAGTGAATAAACAGCAGAGGTCCATGGTTAGCATAAAATAATTTTGGTAGGTGACAACTTTTAATCACTAAAAAGAGCTAGAAGCACAGTATCTAGTTTGGGATACCAACTTAGAGAGATGGCCAGCGCTCAGCAAGCTCAATAGGAAGACAAAAGGTTCTGGCAGGCTCCTACCTCTCCTCACTGATGCTTCTTGAGTAAGCCTCAGAAGCCACCTCAGCAAGGGACAGAGGAAGAAGGCAAAATGTAAAATCTAAACATCTGTCCTATGATATACAAAATATACTGCTTAAACCAAAATAGTGTGGTTTATCACCAATCAACCAGCTTATATCTCTCCCATAATGGGGGAGAAGTGCATGGGAAGGAACAGTATCAGGAAGGTGAACTAGGAAAGGTTTTTCTGTGTTTAATGAATGAATGAAATTTAGGATTGGTAAATCCTCTTGCTCTACAGAAACTGAAGGGAAAAACATCTCTCATTTTATTTCTTAGGTGCAATGAGATTCTTCCTTTTATCCTTTGTGCTTTGGCGAATGCATCTGAAACCCTTTACGGAAAAATATTAGGTAGCTATGTTTTCTTTCCATACTTCAGTATATGGTATACTAAACTAAAATGCTTTTATGTATGGCAACATTTCCTTGGTTCCGCTATACTATGAAATCTGGATTCACATCAGGGTAAAATCTAGAAAAGACTTTTTAAAATCAGTGAAGTGAGTAAAAGCAGTCTTGGAGAAGAAAGTCAAATTTCCCTTCAGTGGTGGCCAAAGTGAGGTGAAGTTAGGGGACACCATTCAAAAAAGAGGCAGTATTTGGAAGCACACAGTTCAGAGCAGATGTCACAGGAGGGTAGAAATGTCTGTGAGTTCTCCATGGGATGTATAAGATTATGGCCCAAGAAGGAACCAAATGAATGGAGCCAGAAACAATGAATTAGTAAGGTGAGATCTGAGACATTTCCCCCTGTTGCAGACCCATCAAGCAGTAGGCCACTTCTCCAAGATGAATCAGAGCCTGCCTCAGATCAACTATCCCTTCTCACGCAGCTTGGGATATTGGTTTCATCAAATGAAACTTAAAGCATCCACAGAGCAAGAGGAATCTCGGAGATCATAAAGAAGACAGTGATGGGCAGGATCAGCTCTCCAGTTCCCATGGTCCTGGGGCAAGTTCTCCTGCCCCTCACCAGCTGCAGCACATGAGAGAACAGGTCTTTCACCTCGCCTGGGGAAAACACTGAGCTGACACTGTTGTTGGGGCACAGGTGAGGTGGTAGTCCTGTGGACATGAGCGCAGGGAGCAGTACCTGCTCCCTCCATCATATGCCATGTAGTAGCATGGATGAGGGAAATAAGCCCCACTCCTTGCCAACTGTGGCAGGTGGGAGAGATGGCCTCAGGAACACAAGAAAAGCTGGCCCTGTAGCTCACCAACTGCAGCAACTGGGAGAGTGGGCCCTATAGCTTACCTAGGAAAAACAGTAGATCTGGCCCTGGTTGTGTGAATGGAGGAGAGCTGGACTGGAGGTCCTGAGGGCAGGAGAACTTGCCCCACTCCTTCCTGCCTGCTGCAGTGGATGAGCTAGCTGGGACAGTGCTGTGGAGCTCACTAGTGATGGCATTGAGGGAAAGCTGAAAAGCTGACCAACCTAGCTACCAACCCAGGCCCAGAACCAGGGTTGTGAGTTAGCCTGCCCCCAATATCCACCTGAACAGTTGGAGAATGTGAAGGGGGAAGATCTGCAGATCCAAAGCTACTGAATCTCCATGACACATGGTAACCAGGAGGAATCCCAGTGAGGGCTCAATATTAATAGCAGAAGCCAGAGAACTCAAACCAGACCAATGACTCATCGCAAGGAACACTGACAAATAAAGATGTGTGGACTAAATGTGTGAGTCACTGTGTGACTCATGGGGCCACAATACAGCTTCCAGGCTGAGAATTTTTGTTGTTGTTGTTTTGGTTTTTGGTTTGTTTTAGTTTTGTTTTAGTTTGTTTTGAATTCTGTTTTGTTTGGGGGGAAGGTCACAAGGGCAGAGGAGAGGAGATGGGGAGATGAATGAGATTGAGATTCATGATATGAAATCCACAAAGAATCAATTAAAAGTTAAAATTAATAATAATGATGATGATAACAATAAAAGAAGACAGAGGACAGGTCTGCACTAGCTCATAAAGCCCCAATAGACCTACAGGGCATTCTTAGGGGCCCAGGGTTGAAGACCAAGACAAAAAGGGTGAGCAGGAAAAAAGACTTAAAGTATGTCTGGCAAGTAGCCACTATACTATCTAGTAGATAGGCAATTTTCTCACTTCTTGTGAATAAAAAAAAAAGAAAGAAAGAAAAATTCATAGTTTTCCAGTGTGGAAAACTCTGCTAGGAATTTTTCTATTCTCAATTTATGGATGAGTGTCAGTCCCACCCCAATCTTCACACTGATTCAAAAACTATATTTTATTGTGTTCCAAGAAAGTATAGCACCTACCCAATACGACAAAATCATTTCCACTAAGTTCCGTGCTGCTTTCCAATCTTGGAAATAGGTCTCAGCTCTTGATTGCAGCGTGCAAGGGATATTTGCTGCCAACCAAAGCACAAAACTGAGGTAAACACAAAGAAAGAAGATAAGAATAAAGAGAAAGGAGGAAATGGAGGGCATTTTACTGGCAATGTAAAATTTCCAAATACTACACTTTCTGTTTTATCAAACATGGTTTTCCATACATACATACATGCAATTGTCTGGGCTCCCTGCCCCCCCCACCTTCTTTTCCTCTTGGAAAAGTAGATATAATCTCTGGTCTCTGTCTCAACACTTCTCTGAGTCAACAAACATACAGGATCAATGTGGTTCCCATCCTTTTCCAGGCTGCTAAATTCTCTGTGTAAGAAAAAATTGAAAAGAATACAAAATAAGGAAAGTGGCTTTAATTAAGTAAGTGAGAATACAGGAAGGAGGAGAAGGAGTAGAGAAAAAGGGAACATCAGTTTAAAAGGTAGGTAAACCAATGAATAAATTTGCATAAGCCAAAAAAACTGAGTAATTAGTTTACAGATTCTCTGATTTGGGAACTGGTGAGGGAACTGGACCTTCTGTCCCGGAAACATGGTTCTCATTTTCCCAGATACTAAGGAACGGTTCTCAACCCAGTTCATAACAGTGATCTACAAGATTCTACAAGATGAAGAGAGCTCTAAAACTGAAGAAGATGGAAAAGATTTGCATGGCAGACGGGACAGAGACTCCAAATGGCGGGCTGGGCTCTCCCAAAATTTCTACCCAATGTCCACAGCATTTCTGGGGCTTATAATTTTCCTCATGAGGTCCACTGTGCGTGCATAAGGAGGGCAAGCAAGCAGCCCTACCCCTGGGAGCCTTGGCCCAAACACACATGGCTTTCAAAAATGGAAGTGAAACCTCAAGAGTCAGACAACATCCAACAGGAATCCTCAGAGTCAAATACAAAGTAAAAGTATCAACTGTTGCTGCTGCTGTCAGTCATTCTTGACTGATGCCTGCAGCTTCTCCTGTCTTCTAACATAGGCTGAATACGAGAAGTCCTCCAGACCGGCAGAACAAGACGGGGCTGCTAACCCCGCTCCTGGGTTTCCTAGCTCCAGCATGCAGACTGCCATTGTTGAACTACCCAGCCCATGTTGTAAAATACGACCTAACAAACGCGCCCTTTGTGATATAAAAACAAAATGTTCTAAGAAGAGGAAATGTTGTTGTGATAAATCTCGACCTTTGGAACTGCTTTTGAAGAAGAATGTGGGAAATTTTAAAACTTTGGGCTAGGAAAGCTCTTATACTGTAATCAAGGAATATTGGGCTTTTCTAGTGAGATCCTGGAAGAAAGGAATGCGGAGGTCAACACCGAGCATGGAGGCTCAGCTCATGAGGTTTTATTAGGAAATGATGTAGAGACCAATCTTGCTCTATTTGGACAAAGAATCTGGCTGTTCTGTCTGTCCTGAGAACCTGCAAGAGAGTCAATTAAACAACAATGGACTTTTTTTGCAGTGTTTATGCATGTTTTGGTCATTTTTTTATTACTTAAAAAAGTACCAATCCAAATTCCTACTCCCTCCCCTCCTCCCAGTCCCCTCCCTCTCCCTCCACAGACCTTTCCCCAACCCCTCCAACCCTAAGGGAATGCCATCCACACTGCCCTGTGAAAAGTCCAAGGCCCTCTCTACTACGTCTAGGTTGAGCAAGATTTACATCCAAAGAGAATAGGATTCCAATACAGTATTGTAGACAGACTTTTCTTTGCCACTGCCCAGTTCTCAAATAATTGACATGGATTTTTTTTATTTATTTTTGAGACTTGGCATATCTTTATTAAGGTCACATTAAAAGGAAACATTTCATGCAAAACATCAAGGAAAAGAACTTTAAAAATTCTAAATAGTTAAATAGTTAAAACTAAGTTTGGAGGTAGACTATCACTTATTCTCTACCATAGATAAGACAGCTTCAGGGTGTTTGTGGAGAGACAGGTAGGCTACAGGTGCAGCACCAATAAGATACTTGAGTCAAGAAGCCTAGCTGACATAGTAGAAAAGGGGGCCCCTGGGCCTGCTCCTGGCCAGCCCTGCAGAAAAGGCTGTGTATAACTGTTGGTGTCAAGGTCAATCATATCCCAGAGGTTACCTAGAAACAAGGGGCAGGCAGTCATGATGCACTTGAACACAATACCAGCTCCCTCCAGGTTTCCATGCTCAGCGAGTGCTGCACTGCCACAGCCAAACAGCAGAGCCACTGCCTGGCAGTTCAACTGCAGGATAATCGGCCCATCAAGGAAGTGGGCACCCGCTCCGTGCCCTGCATAAATATATAAGTCATACTCCTGACATGGAGTCTTAATATTAATTATAAATGCTCTTCCAGTATCTCAGGCTTATTATTAACCAACTCTTACATTTTAAGTTAACCCATTTTCCTTACCTAAGTTCTATCACATGGCTCGTGGCTTGTTACCTCATTTTGTACATGTCCAGCTTCCTCTGTTTCTTCCTGGCAACTCCTCTGATCCTACTCTCCTTCTTCCCAGCATTCTGTTTGTCTATCCCCCTAACCTTATCCTGTCCATGTATTGGCCACTCAGATTCTTTATTAAACCAATCACAACAACATATATTCACACAGTGTAAAGGACTATTCCATACAGGATATCATCCAGTCTGTGACACAGTGACTGCTCAATGCAGTAATTATGATCTGTGGTGAGAGAAAGCAAACAAAGCAAAGTTTCGGGAACAAATTTCTGTGAGCAAGCTGAAAGTCATGAACAAAGAGTTAGGATTATAAGCATTTCTAATTGTTAAAGAGAAACCCCTCACCTTCAGTGGAACAATAAGAAAGCAAATGTTCCCTGAAGGCAAGACCCTACACATCAAAGGCTCCAGCTTGTGAAAATGTAAATTTTTCTGAATTCAAATTTCATTCTGAACTTAGAATGCCTCAGAAAAGGTTCCCTGATCAAAAACAACAAGGGGAGTTATTCTGCAGATTTAGGTACAAGTTGTACAGAGACTGACACAACAGTGGTCCAAAAAGGTCAGTACTTGGTAGCATCTTCTACATGGTGCCAGCATTGCACATATGAAAGATATAAAATGGAGGAGGGTCATGGAGTCTTACACCTTAGCTCCAGGAGAGCTGCCGAGGCAAGGCAATCTGTGGCAGGGCTGCAGTCTTTACAAGGAGATCCTGAGCTGAAACTGCAAGAATCTGTGAAGGTAAATTTTAAGTTGCAATGGAAATCTCAAGATCCTGGAAACAAAAATTCAGCATGCAATATCCACCAAGGAGAGTTGTGCAGGGGAGCCAGATTAGAGAGAGGTCGTGTGTGCTGCAGGCAACAGAGCTGGAGAAATGGAGTCCACATGGTTCTCTCCTGAGCTCCAGACAGTGGACAGGAAACTGCAGTATTTGGTGTTTGCTCTGAGGCATTTTGGTTTTTCTTTCATCCAATCATTTCTTTATGGACCCACACCTCCATTTCAGGATAGGAATGTTTATTCTGTGCTGCTGTATGTTGGAAGCACAAAACTTGTTTGTTTTGTTGTTGTTGTTGTTTTAATACGGGGGCTCAAAGTTAAGTGATTGCCTGCATCACAGCAGTAAAACTTTCAAGATTTGGGTTTTTGTTTGTTTGTTTTATGTGTATATTTTGCCTGCATGTATGTTTATGTACCCCCTACATGCCTGGGTGCCATGAAGGCTAGAAGAGGGCATCAGATTCAAGGGAATTAGAGTTACAGATGGTTATGGGCTGCCATGTTGATGCTAAGAACTTAATACAATTCATCTTCAAGAGCAACAAGTACTGAGACACCCCTTCCACCCCAGCACTAACACTTTTTAACAATTTTGGAACTGTTAAAAGAGTATGGGGACTTTTGAACTTGTACTAAGTACATTTTTTGTATTATGAGATGGCCATGAGGCAAAGATAAAGAGGAAGAAGATAATGTTTTATGGTGATTTGCTTGAGTGTCAAGCTGACAAAGGATGGAGCTATAGCTAATTGGAACTGTCAGGTTGATGGGATCTAGAATCACCCAGGAGATACATCGCTGGCAATACCTTAAAGGATGATCAAGATTAGGTAAACTGAAGTAGAATACTCAAGTATAGCAGACAGCAACAGCCTAGTTGGGGGGAGTGGTTCTGAAGGGGCAACACCATGGGGGTGGGGAGAGTTCAGAGTTGGCAGCACCATCCTGGGTGGGGGGGGAGTTCTGAGAGGGCTGAACCATCCTGTGGAGGGGGAAGGTTCTGAGTGAGCAGCACCAACCTGTAGGGGGGAGTTCTGACTGGGCAGCACCATCCTGTGGCAGGTGGTGGGAGGTAGACTTGGACTTAGTAAAAGAGAAAAAAGGCTGAACGACATCATTTCTAACGACATCTAAGTTCTGTGTGAGTTCCTCAGGATGCTCCTAGCGTGACTCCCCCACGATAGAATAAACCAAAATGAAACCCTTCTTTGACTTTTGGCAAGTATTTGTCATAGCCCTCTCACACTTAAGAGTATACCTACCTCAACGACATGGTGAAATCAAGATTCAGAGAATCAAAACCACTGTTAAGTGAGACCCAAGCCAAGTGTTAAAAGCACAGAAAAAAAAATTAACTGTATTATATCACATTTGTATTCTTTAAAAATCCATGTAACAAATTTGTAGAGTACATATGAGAATATAGTTATAAAAATACATTGAAAAATATACAAGCTGGGCTTGGTGGTACATACTTGCAATAGCAGCTCTTTGAGGTTTTGCAAGTCCAATGCTTACATGATATACACCAGGAGTTCAAGACTGTTCTTGGAAGTAACATGTGAGAACTTGCCTCAACATTTTAAAAAATACAGAAACATATAGTAACCCTAATTCTGTGATCTGAAGGAATAAATAACTCCCTAGATATAAAGAATGAAACAAATATTTAATTAACTTAAAAAGTGTTTGGATGGTTCTTTTTAGGAGAAAATACTTTCATTTGTCTGTGAAAATGTTTTTGCTTCCCTTTGAGAGAAAAAATGGTTGATATTATAAGCTGTATGAGAAGAAAAACATGCTTCTTTGGCATATTAAATATATTAAAATACATCCCTTCATTGAAGTCCTTTAAACTGCTCCAGATGTCATTATTTCTGCTAACTTAATAAACAGAGAAAATAAATTGCCATTTAAACAACAATGTCTGCTAAAAAAAAAAAAAAGCCGCTTACTACATAAACACAAGTGTCTATTTGTTCAGTCAAATTTATCTGAGTGAATTAAACTCTATTTAGGACCATTAATTAAAGTTTTAATTCTTTATCTCTGTTATATAAGAAATCTTGTTTGAGACAGAACACCAGTTCAGGTGAGAAGAAATGAGGTGAGAGCATCCTTATTTCAGGTAAGAAAAAGAAGGCCAGAGTATCCTTGGTTCAGGTGGGTACTTCAATAACATTGACTTTTTTTTTAAAGGATGCACATTAATTGAATTTTACATTTTATTCTCTACTCAGATTTTAGTTCACATTTATACCTTTATGTTTTTATAATAAGACCACAGACTGTGAATTAATCTATGTAAATGAAATAGTATTTCACAGAAATGAACATCCTCACAAATCCCAGAACTCCTCACAGGGATGAAAAGACTATGTTTAATAAAACAGTATTGAATTACACAGCACCCTTAATTGTCCCACTTCCCTCTGCCACTGAGAATGGTAATAAGGAAGGTCTCCTCAGACCAGTGACCACTGTCTTTCAACATCTGGGCGGGTGGGTTGAACAGCCCTACCGATTCTAATTAAGATGACTAAATCTTGATTTAGAAAAGACAGAGAAAGAGGTCTTAAAAATACAGCATGCCCTAATCAAATAAGAAGATAATGCAGACGTCTTTATTTTGTCCATGAAAATTACTGCCAGTTGAGACACATAAAAGCAAATTTAATCAAGTTGATATAATCTAATATGTAGGAACTGACTTGAGCTGCATAATATTAAAAGGAAGTTTTCTGTGACTCAAGCATCCAACCTATAATGAATATTGTATCAACAGAATCTACACACATTACTGAAGTTCTTAATGAATATTTCCAATTATTCTGAATTCCTTCTGTGTAGTTGTCTATATTAAGCAAATGAAACAAATAATTGTAAATTAACACAGCAATGACTATGTGCTGGCTAGTTTTGTCAATTCAACCCAACCAAGAGTCACCTGGGTAAAGGAGTCTGAAACAGAAGAATTGCCTCATCAGCTGGTCTGGGAGACTGTCCATGGGACATTTTCATAGTTAATAATTGGTGTAGGAGGACCTGGGCCCTAAGCATGTGTTTCTAGGGTACATAGAACAGCCAGCTGAGCATGAGCCTGGAAAAGAGTCAGAAAGCAGACCAGTAAGTGGCCTGCCCCTCAGGATTTCTGCACCAAGTTCCTGCCTTTGAGTCACTGCCCGACCTCCCTCAGTGGTGGACTGTTACCTAACCATGTAACAAGTCCTTTCCTCTCCCAAGTTGTTTTGGGTCAGTGTTTTATCATAACAACAGAAAGAAAACTAGGAAAGACTACTTTTTAAGAGCCAGAGATTTGGGAATCATGCTATAGTAAAGCTCAAAATAGAGGAACCTGGGAGTACTTGGCAGTGGGGTAACACATAGCTCACCAACTGGAGGAGCCTGCTTCAATTTAATCTAATTGTTTGTTTGATTGACTAGTTGATTGGTTGCTTATTAAATATGTGGATTTAGTGAGAAAAGGGAAAAATTTGAGGGTCAGTTCTCATTTTGATCGTGGCATAAATTAAGAGAATAAGAGGGGGAAAAAATGATTCTAGCTTGATGATACCCACCTAAGTGATGTGATGATTCCCAGGTTGGCTAATCAAGTAATCTCCTAAAGAGAGAACTTGAAAGAAGATTGAAGACCACTTGAATCTATTAATCAAGCTGATGACAGAATCACTGCCTAGACATCGTGTGTGCCCAGATGATGAATATGAAATCATGTTGGGTATCACTTCGCTGTACTTTTGTCAATACTATTTAACCTATTTCTAATCAACATGTAAGCATCAAACTTAACTTATGTTCAGAGCCTTCTCTGGAAAGGAGAGAGAGAAAATAAAAAAATTTTTACTTTTGAAGGATAAACAAAAAAATCATTCCTAGATGTATCATAATCAAACTTCTAGAAGCCAAAGGCAAATAAAAAGAATGTTCACAAGTGGCGAAATAGCAACAGGAGTATAGAAAGCCAAGGTCGGATTTAAAAAAAAATTAAGTAAATCTATAATGGAAACATTAAAAAGAATATATCTCTGAAGTAAAACGTTCAAGACCCAGATGGATTTATTTTTTCAATTCAATCAGACCTATATAAAAAGGACTAATTCTAGTTCTTCTCAAATTATGGTATGAACTCAGAGAGGGAAGGGCGCCACCAAAGTCTACCTACAAATTCAGCATTAACCTCATATCAAAAACAAATAAAAGCACAACAGTACAGAAAGTTACAGTTTCCTTAATGAAGATGAATACTAAAACATTCTCAATGCTCAATATGTATTTGTATGAAATGTTCCTCTGTAAATAATACCATCTACAATGAATATACACAGTTTAAAATAAAATAG
>JAQHUG010000015.1:8828952-8845080 GCA_028555095.1 Dicrostonyx torquatus
AAAGGGTATCAAGGCATGTGGCTAATAGACAAGAATAATAGGCTAATATAAGTTATAAGAGCTAATAAGAAGCCTGAGCTAATGGGCCAATCAGTTTATAGTTAATGTAGATCTCTGTGTGATTTCTTGGGACTAAATGGCTGGGGGACTTGGTGGGATGGAAAATGCAATCAACAAACGTCCATTAGTAATAAACTATGTACTCAGTTTCTAACGTCTGTGCGATCTGATATGAGAAACCTGTCACAGTAACATTTAGTGTCCATGTCGACACAAAAGAGCATACCAGAAGGCACAGAAACAGACCCAGAACACCAGCTAAATGCTGAACATCAACTGAGCCTCTGGGCACATGCAGGATATATGCTTTGTGTGTTATTGAACCTCAGATTATCACTTAATCCCTGTAACATGGTAAGTGATATAAAAGGCTAATGCATTGAGAACATAATGATGTCTGTTATTTGTTTTTTTCTCCTTGCTTAATACTCCTTGGAACCCAACCAAAAGCAAGCTTTACCTAGTCCCTATCAGGGGAGTCAGCAGAGCTGTAGTGATAAATTCTAGTCAGAATAACAGTGATCCATACTGTAAATGCTGCCTCCAAATGGTAAAACAGAAGAATAGATTACTTTTTAATATATAAATAAAAAACTGTTGCCAAATTTAAAATTAGGCATGTTTTATGTTAAAGTTCCAACATTTTTACTTCTTTTCAGAAAACAATCACAAAACAAATAAAACTGGATGGCTGGGCAGGAAAGATAGCAGAACAGACTTTGGGCTGCTTGCAAGGCATACAGGAGTACCTTAGATACCTTTATCCTCTGGGAGAGCTGGACAGTGCCCACAGGGACAACGAATACCTAACTTCTCTCCAACTTGAGTGGGGGGTAAGAACCTGCATTTCTCTTAAGTTTTTCTGGAGAAGCATTCTGGCTTTGACTATTGGCTCACTTAGACCTCCAAAATTCCATGATGCAAACAGTTCTTTTATAACAAAGTGTACTGGAGAATGGGAAAATGGTAGAAGATTGAAGAACAAGAGTAAGGCTCAATGGCTGTCCTGGCAATAATAAAGTGACTACTGATGTACCTGGTTTGGTAACTGGAGCCTATTTAGAACACCAAAATTCTAATCCACCAATCTACTAATGCTATCATCCAAAGTTAAAGGCATAAAGAATTTATAAGAAGTTAAGAGCAGTTAGCAGTAGAGCATACATTAACTCCTTCTCATAGGACCCTGGCACACTTTGGGGCCTTAACTTTCTAGTAATAGTTGTAACTGTTAGGTGTATTTCTTACGATTAGCCTCTCTACCAATAAAAATAAGTTCAATCAGACCAAATAAAAGATGTCCATGTTTAACGCAGCCCTCCTGGGTGGCCTGAGAAAGCATGGCAAGGAGAAGAGAGCAGGGAAGACCACATAAAACCCGGAAATCACGCATTCCTTTTCTGGGCAGCAGCCTAAATAGCCTGTGGGAGTGGTTCACCGCTTGGCTGGTGTTTTTGACCCTCCCTGGGGAGGGGTCACTGCTTGGTGGACTTTCCCGAAGGTGGGGTCCAAACCATGGCGACTCTCAGGGGATGGAGCTTGAAATGGAGCTTCCTGGTGTTCCAAAGATGAATGCCAAGGGCTAGGGTGACACTTCCAACCCAAACATCCCAGAGTCCTTGGATATAGAGGTGTCATGGGGCTGGGGTCTCACTTTTGACCAAACAACTGAGTCCTTGGATATAGGGGCGTCGGCTCAAGTCTGGCTACTTCCTGCCCGCATGGGGCAATGTGGAAGAGGAGAGCTGGGAGTTGGTGGACTCATGCTCAGCGAGAGGTGTGGCTCGAGCGGCATCCAGTTTGCTGTCATCCTGGAGTCCTCAGGCAGCTGGTTTTGAGGGAGATGAGAAGGCAGTTGGCTAGGAATAAAAGTATTGTTATTAACAGCCCTATGAATTGGGCTAGCCATGGGAAGTCATTAACTGCCAGAAAGAATGGGACAGAGAAGTACCATGGTTGTACAGGTGAGGCTCAGGTGTATAATTGGCACACAAGAGCAGATAAAACCAGACTTTAGTTGGTAGGTGTCCTTGATCCAGGAGAGTTGGTACCAATGGTGAAGTTCCAGGAGCTGTGCAGGTATTGGCATTGTCTGGGGAGGACTTTGTAAGTTGTCCTCCCAAGCAGCAGGAGTGACCTGTAAAATAATCTTGAAACTGACTGGGGTTAAAATAGGCTCTGGAGACAGTTAGTCTTTAGACCAGATTTTTTGATAATACAGCAAAACATTTTACAAGAACCTGTAGGTATCTGTAAGAGAACTAGAACAGATTTATATCTTGGTGTCATTGCAAAAAGGCTATTGTTTTAGGTTAAAAGGTATGCACATTTTAGAAGACAATTAAAGAGAATTAGGAACTCTGATTTTTAAGATACACCTAAAACCTGTTAATCCTGAACTATGAAGCCTGTGAAAAAGGCACACCTCTCTGTGTTTTAGCAGGAAACTTAACAAATAAAGTAATAAGTTACCAGTACCTTAAGTCATCAAATGCCATTAGACAGATGTGGGAGGGATAAATGAGAAAAAACGAAACAGCGTTTTTAGCTATACAGGCAATCCCAAATCTCTCCTTAGTCCTTGGAGAACATCAACCTAGAAGCAGTGCTTGCAGTTAGCTGCTGAGTACAAGAGGCCCAAAGATTATCCTGTGAGGGGGGAAGATTTAGTCTCTCGGTAGGATGAGAAGATTGATTCCCTGGGTGGCATCCAGGGAGCTGAAGAGGTGAAAGACCGCTTTTTGCTGTGAGGGTGGCTTTGCCAAACCCAAAGGCAAGCCTGGAGGTGGAAGGTCTTCTGTAACTGCGTGTCTTCTTGAAGGAGCTATAGGATGCTGCAAGAGCTGCCGTGTCTCTGTGTTAGAAGCTCTTTTGTTAAATGGCATATTCTCAAATCTATAAAGACACTTGAGAATTGAGTACACTACCTGTTATTTTAAACTGGGCATATAAGCTAAATTTAGATGTCTATTTTATACAATTAGTTACAGCTTACCAATGTTAGTAAATGTAAGAAGATTAAAAGGCAAATTTTAATAAGTCAAAGAATACTAGCACATGTGGCTACTCTTACTCAAGATGTAGAGAGGTCAAAATAGAGGTTACCCACGTGTTTGTATTTTTCCAGAGCTGTTTTAGTCTAGAGTTATAAATTTTGCTGATCTTAAAATGAGCACACATGCACACATAAACTTAAATCGAGCATATTATGAGAACATGCCCACATATTTACAGAGACATACTGTGGCCACATTATTCAAACAGACAGACAAATAAAACACTTTTAGAAACCTTTGTCAGCTGACCAACTTAGAAATCTCAGCATAGATAGTCAGCAGAAGATGGGTACTTGCCCAGAGGTGGTCCCATTAAAGAGGAGATTAGTAGAAGTTGTAAGAGGGAACAAGAACAATAGCTAGAGAGCAGGGAGGGGAGGGAGTGGGGTAACCGGTACAGGAGCACACATCTAGAAACCATGGGCTTTTGGAGCCCTCCTTGCTTTTATGTTAGATGTTAGATAGCCCCAATTTAAAAGAATTTTTGTAAAAGGCAGCCCAAAAGCATTTGAGGATTCGGCTTTGAACTGCAAGAACCCATTTAAAAGCCCACTCCTATAGGGACTCAAGCCTGTTGCAATGCATCCACCGAACAGGGCCCTGAGTCAAAAATGGGGATTCATGAGAAATGAATGGCTGGCATCGCTGAACACCCAAGTTTTATCTCAACGAGGCCTGGCTCGCCACATGGGTCAGACTTCTAGCACGGCCGCAACTTCATTAAAAAGCCCAAAAATCGACAAAAATAAAAAAGCACAAATAGGCCTCCCCAGGGACCCTACTGGCCATGTACTCCAAAAGGGGAACTCACCGAGATGAAGCCGATCTTACCCTGGCAGAGAGCGCTCAAGAAGGGCATCTTCCAGCATGTGGGGAAAACAGATCCCCTGGGTGGAAACCTCCTTATATTAGGTATATTTCTTAAGCCTCTCTGCCCATGAAAATAATTCCAACAGACCAAATAAAAGATGCAAACTTTTAATGGAGCGCTCCCCGGTGGCCCAAGAAAGCATGGCTAGGGGAAAAAAAGCAGAGAAGGCCACATAAAACCCAGAGACCACATGTTCCTTTTCTGGGAAGCAGCCTAAATAACCTGTGGGAGTGGTCCACTGCTTGGCGGGCTTTCCTGGAGGTCGAGTCTGGACCAAGGTGACTCCCAAGGGAGGGGGCTTGAAATGGAGCTTCCTGCTCCATTTCTGCTCCATTGGCACTCTAAGGACGAATAGCAGAGGCTTAGGTAATGCTTCCAACCCAAACAGTAACCTCAGAATATACAGTCAATAAAAGTTTGTTTGAGTAGCACTCATTTCTCTTGCATTGGAAATAGAAGTCTATGCTTGCATGCAGCTCAATGGTGTTGAACACAGAAACTTCAAACAAAGATGATCTTGCCTAAATTTCATATTCAGCCGTAGAAAGGAAGGGATAAAATAAAGGAGGCCTGAACAACTTTCCTATGATGGTTACAGATCAAAAATAACACAAACAATGTTTGAGTTTAAGATCCTATTGTCTAGAATTAAGGTTCTTTCTCTAGGATGAGAAAGACAGAGAAAATAAAGTAGCCAAAAAGAAACTTCCGTCATTAAAGAAGAATAGCAGATAGTAGAGAAATAGTAACAACTTCTGTCACACAGAACAAATCCCTGGTGCCAGCCTCTGCTGGAAAAGTCAAATGGCCTTATCCATAGTTGGTACCTATTCAGCCAAGAGGTGGGCATCCATCCAAGTTGGATGCTTCTTCCTAGGAAGCTAAATCTCAACTGTGGGAAGCAAGGATGGAAAGCAGCCTCGGAGATTCTATGATAGAGGGTTGCTGGGGAGCCCACTTGCTGCAGAAGAAGTTGTCATGCTCCCCTCTCCACTCTGGAAACTATGGACTCCTGCAATCCCCAACCCTGACTCAAACACTACTGCTGTGTGTTCTACAACCACTCTGCCTCACCACCCCATTTTGGATGTCTTCCTCGTACATTTCCTCTTGCTGTTCTTGGCTACACTCCATGTTCCACTGACGAACATTAACTTAACTTCAGTCTGAGGAAATATAAAGTGACTCAAAGTCAAGGGGCTGGCAAACACTGGCCCTCAACCTCTTGCCTAGTCGGATTGGAATCATGTCATCATAGTGACCTGCTTTCAAAGATGTAGGATTCGCCCCAGAATTTATCACTGTAATCTCTATCTGCATAAATTACCTACTGCCACATAGCAAATAGTTCCAATTGCTACATTTCAGATGTCAAACATTTATTAC
Organism: Dicrostonyx torquatus; assembly: GCA_028555095.1. Classification (NCBI taxonomy): domain Eukaryota; kingdom Metazoa; phylum Chordata; class Mammalia; order Rodentia; family Cricetidae; genus Dicrostonyx; species Dicrostonyx torquatus. The sequence goes on from JAQHUG010000015.1 coordinate 8,834,326, forward strand.
CTCACAGTATTTGAATTAGAAATCTGACACTCAGTTGATTGCCTATGGTTCCTGAGGTGGACAGTCAACAGTGGCCAAGGCTATTGTCTTCACTGAATGTGCAATCAGGGAAAGGGAGTCTGTTTCCGTTTTAGCCATGTGCTTGTAAGCAACTGTGACTCTGCTAATGGTGGCCTTACTGCAGGGCTGCTCATAACATGATTATTGATTTCTCCCCAACAACAGGGCAGGAGTAGTAACACAAGATCTATGTCACCATCTTTTATAGCCCAAGTGTAAGATAGCCCCTAATTTCTATAATATCCTGTTTGTTAAACTGGAGTCACTAGAGCAGAGTACAGATATATTTGTGATTCCAACACTTGGAAGACTAAGGCATAACATCCAGTAAGTGCCTCCTCTAAAGAATCTCAGACTTCCCTCCCATCTGTTGGAAACAGGAGATTCGATCAACCAAAGCAAAAAATCAGAAGAGAAACTCATCAGTAGACTAGATCAAATAGATGTAACAATACCAGGACTGGAAGAGAAAGTTGAGAAAATAATGAAGCATATTCAGGTTTCAGTAATGAACAAATAAGACCACAACACTTGTAACTCTGGGACAAGATCAGAGGATCGAATGTAAGCATCTATGGCACAGGAAAAGGAGCTGAGATTTACAAAAAGGAAAAAAGAAGGAAATAAGAAAAGAAACCAAAGGCATTGAGAATCCTAATAAATTATGCCAGAAAATTTCTCAAACCTTGGCAAAGTGGATACCCAAGCACAAGAGACATGGATAGCCACAAAGAAGCATGGCCAAAGAAGAGCCTGTCCACATACATGGTTAAAAAAACAAGAAATAATATTAAAAATTGGAAGAGGAAAGTGACACTTCACAAATCAAACAAATCAAAACAATATCATACTTCTCAGCAGAAGCCCAAAGTCAAAAAAGAAAAGGCATGGTATGATAAATTTCAAGTCCTGAAAGTAAGTAACTGTCGACTAAGGCTGGTGTAATGTATCCAGGAGTTATCTTTTAAAGTCAAAGGAAAGTATAGGCATTTCAAGCCAAACACAAGCTAAGGCAATTTATGACCATGAAACCAGCATTGCACAAGATCTTTAAGGGAATACAACACACAGTGAAGAAGGAAAATTCCAATCATGAGAGCATAGGAAAGAACACATTCCATATGAAATACATGAGTAAAGGAGAAATAGGCAAGAATCCATCATATCTAATTTTATAAGCACATAAACCCCTTAATGCAACGAGAAAAGATAAGAGGTATAAACAATAATCAAATAAATCAAGAAAATAATCAACAAGAGTACAGAAATCAGACCATCTCTGTGAATAATGATGCTAAATGTAAAAGAACTTAATTCTCCAATTAAAAGATGCAGACCAGAGCCCTGCATTGTAATGCATGACTATAAATGCAGTCACTTAGGGGTCAAAAACAAGAGGATTATTGGAAGTACAGGAGTGGCCTAGTCTATTTAATAAGTTCCAGGTGGGCAGAGCTACATAGCAAGACTTTGTCTCAAAGAAAGCAAAACAAAAATCAAATTAATATGGTAGATATAGAGTGAATAATTTGTTTAAAAGCTATTTATTTTATACAAGAAGCTCACCTTGTTAGTGAAGACACATGCAGGCTGACAGTAAAAGAATAAAATCCATATACCAAACAAATAGAAGCCAAAAAAAAAAGGAGGCAGAATTCCTTTACGCCTGTTCCAGCAGTCTTCAAGCCACAATTTGAAGATATATAGGTCCCTTGAAATTACTAAAGAGAATAATCAACTAAGGAGGTGAAAGATTTCTACTCTGGAGAGGATAAAACAATAAAGAAACTAAAAAAGAAGGTAGAAGATGGAAAGACCTCTCATGCCCCTGCATTGGCAGAACTAACACTGTGAAAATGATTGCATTCCTAAAAGTGATCTATGGGGTCATTTCAGTTCCAAACAAAATTCTAAATTCTATGCAGAAAAAACTAAAGCTGGGTATATCAAAATACCTAACATGAAAGTACACCATAAAGTCATAGTAGGAAAAACAGCATGCTGCTGTAGACAGATTGAACAGAATAAAAGAACCAGAAATAAAGCACAGCAAAGGAACAAAAACCATACATTAGAGAAAAGGCAGTCTCTACATTGGAAAGTCCTGAAAAACAAGATACCCACATATGGGAGAGGAGAGCTACTTTCAACACCCCTCACAGTAAAAAAAAATTATAAAACTTGAAACTGCTAAGAGAAAACATAAGGAAATACATCAAGATGTAGGCATAGCCAAAGACTTATTGAAAAGAATTCCAATCTCTAGAAATGATAACAGGCATTGAAAAGCAGAATTACCCAAAATTTTAAAGTTTCTACTTAGCAAAGAAAATATTTAACAGGGTGAGAAGACTGCTTACAAAATGGGCAAAAATGTTTGACAACAATGTATGTAACAGGAAAGTTATATTTAGAATATATAAAAGAACCCCAAAATTAAAACACTAAAAAATCCAATTAATAAATTGGAAAATATATAGTTTTCAAATGAAGAAACACAAATGGTGACTAAATATATAAAAACAATGTTCTACTTCTTTAGCCAATGCAGAGGTATGAATCAAAACTGCTCTAAGATTTCCTCTCCCGCTGGGCACTGGTGACACACACCTTTAATCCCAGCACTCAAGAGGAGGCAGAGGCAGGCGGATCTTTGTGAGTTCGAGAGCAGCCTGGTCTACAAGAGCTAGTTCCAGGACAGGCTCCAAAGCTACAGAGAAACCCTGTCTCGAAAAACAAAACAAAACAAAAAAAAAAGATTTCCTCTCCCAGTCAGGATGGCAGCTATCAAGAAGAGTAAAAACAAAACAAAAATGGTGCTGAAGTGTAAGAAAAATGGAACCCATATAGGTTTTGACTGGATTATGCAGCCACCCTGGAACTCAGTCTGCAAGTTCTTCACAAGAAAACTTAAGATATAATCATGTATGGCTATAGTCTAGCTAAACTACTCCTGTGTGCATACATGTGTGTGTGTGCATGCATGTGTGTGTGTGTATCAACCAGCAAACCACACAGATACTTGCCATCGATATTAAACTTCAGTCACATTGTCAAGATGAGGAACCAGCCTAGAGGCCCACCAACAGATAAACACGTTTTCAAGTGGGTATAGATAAATAATGGAGTTTATTCAGCAATGAAGAATGAAATTATGACATTTTCAGAAAATTCAAGGAGCTGGATATCATCATGTTTAGTGAAACACTGTCTCTCATGTAGAATCTAGACCTCTCTCTGTGAGCATGTGTGTGTTGTGAGTGTTTATCTCTGTGTGTGTGCGTCTGTGTGTGTTGTTTACATGTCTGTGTGTGTTGTGTTGTATGTGTGTCTGTGTGCATCTGTGTGTGTGTTGTTTACGTGTCTGTGTGTGTGTTGTACTGTCTGTGTGTCTGTGTGTGTCGTGTGTGTGTTGTGTGTACATGTTTCTGTGTATGTGTGTCTCTGTGTGTCTGTGTGTTGTTTGTGCGTGTCTGTGTGTGTTGTGTGTGCATGTCTGTGTGTGTGTCTCTGTGTGTGTATGATATTAAAGCTGAAGAACTATTAGGGAGGAATAAGGGGACCAGTAGGTGGGGAGGATGACCAATGGTAATAATGCAGACCAAAAGCCAGTAATATATCGATATTAAAATGTTCTAATGGGACCCATTACTTTGTATATTAACTAGAAAATGAATTTAAAAGATTATTTTTAATGCTATACATTGCAAACTCATTTATTAAATGTCATCCAATAATAAATTGAAAGTATTTCTTCCAAGATCAGGAACAGGACAAAAATGTCCACACTTAGCACTTTCATTCACTTGGAAGTAAAAAGAAAAAGAAAAAGGAAAGAACTCTGGCAGAAGCAGACTCGGCTGAGTTTGACTGTGGATTAAAGAGATCCGTAAGTGAGAGGGTGGGAATCCCAGCCTATCATTGAGATAAGACATGCAGAAGGAAAACTAGTGGTGAAGCCCTTGCTTGATGAGCCCAGTGGAAGGGACTGGAGCCAGTGACGGGAAATGCAATCTCAGACTGCTCCTGACATTCTTGCTTTCTGGCTGCCACGAGGTGAACAGATTCCCTCTGTCATAAAACACTGTCTGACCATAGCCTGCTGATCAAGAAAATACCCATGACCAAAATTTCAGCTCAGCTCTCCTCCTTTGGATTGGTTTTCTTGAGCATTCCCACACCATGATCGAAAGCAGCCTAAAGGATGGCTACTGGAACTGACAATTTCATTGTAAACCTAAGTTTCTCAGGTTTCTGTTGTCTCTCCAAACAATTGTGTGGAGCAGACTGTTCAGGCTCATTCATTAAACATGAATACCAAGAACATATTCCACGATCATAAAAACCTATTCTAACCTAGAATAAGAAGAATTTTCTTCAGTTGACAGTAGTAATAATAACAGATGCCCTCAAAATCCCTCATGGTGCGGGACAATTCTGTCAATCATGTTTTAAAAAAACGCTGATTGGCCAGGCAGGAAGTATAGGCGGGAAAACCAGACAGGAAGTAGAGGTGGAGCAAGGAGAACAGGAGAAATTGGGAAGCAGGAAGCTTCCCTGGAATTCCTGCGCAGATCTCCAAGGAAGCAGCATGTGTCCCTGTCCCAGCTGAGAAAAGGTACCGGCCATGTGCCTGGCATGGATGGGAAAATGGGTTAATATAACTTATGGGAGCTAGTAAGAAGCCTGAGATAATGGGCCAATCAGTTAATAACCTAATGTAGACTCTCTGTGTGATTTTCTTTGGGGCTTACCGGCTGTGGGGTACTGGGTGGGACAGAAACCCCAACGAGCCAACCCTCATGTTACACCCTCAAAATAAAACACAAACAAAAAACAAAAATCCTCTAGTCCTTTGGGCATGGGAGCTTGATAGAGAAGAACAGCTAACAACAGATGGCGAGGAATGTCATGGGCTCTCTCCCTGTACCACCTCCTCCTGTCCTGAAAGGTTACGTAGCTAGAACCAAGTTGAGAAATTTTCTTCAAGCCCAAAACTATGCATTAACTGCCATCATCTCAAAAATAGCCCTGTATAAATGATTGATTTATTGCTTTATCTCCAAAGCCACTCTTCCTCACCTGCTCTGCAAAACTGTTTTTCTTTACCAGGAAGCACATTGTCTAATTTTATCAGTAAAGGACTCCAGAGAGATGTCACAGGAAGAAATAGTACTCTCTTTTGGTTGGGACATACTTTCTAGAATGATACTTGGGCAACACAGATTGGAAGAGGATGAATCACCTAACAGTCTAGTTCAATCCTGTGACACCAATAGGTTCATTTTATAGGCCAAACTTCCAGTATTGAGCTAATTTGATTTTTGTAATTATGGATAAACTTAGGAAGGACAGTTCAAAGTCGCAGGTAAGAAAAGTAACTTTTAAACAGAGTTAATACTATGTAGTTCAAAATTGCTTTTAAAAAGAAGAAGAAAATGAAGAAGAAGAAAAAGAAGAAGAAGAAGAAGAAGAAGAAGAAGAAGAAGAAGAAGAAGAAGAAGAAGAAGAAGAAGAAGAAGATTTAAAATGACATGTTAACTGAGGTTAACAGACATGTTAACTGGATCAATTTAATCACTGCCGAATATATAGGTATGTAATATCTCATTTACCTTATAAATTCATGCAATTTCTTCAGCCAGTGGTTGATGAAGTACAGCTACCTCTTCCCACACCTAAGTCCTTCAGGGGCTACAGCAGAGCCCTGACCACACGACAGTTTTCAGCCAGCCAGTGGCTTCTGTGTTGTCTCCTCTCCTGGGGAGTTTGCGACAGTCATCCTCCACTGAGATGCTTCTCCATCAGCAGCTTTCCAGGACTCCCCTGACACCCAGTGACCTCATCACCTGGCCTTCTCACTCCTGAAGACGGTGAGAGGAGCTCTTCCATGAAGGACTGCCCCAACCATGGGAAGTCTGCTCCATACATCTACCACTCCCATACTCTTTGATTCCCTTATTCTTAGCCAATCTCTTAAAGTTCTAATTCCTAATAATTATTTCAACTTTCTCTGTTGAAATGTCCATTTTTCTCCCCAAACGACCTAGGTACATCTTAAAAGGAGGCAACTCCTAAAGGACTTTCATTAGCTCAGCTGCCTTGGGCATTTCCCTTTAAAACACATGAGTACAGAACATGCAAAGATGCTGTAATTCTCTTTGTGACAGATCACTTTGTCTAAGACAAATTGATAGTATTTTTAGAAAGTCAGCTCATGGCATTAAATGAATAATCCCAACCCATTTAACATTTTCTCACAAGGTTTTTTTTGACTCATTCCACACTTCCCATTGGTCTTTGGGGATCTCCCAAATGTGGTAAGGAACTAGGTGATCTCAGACAACCAGACACACTGCTGTGTACTTCCGTCACAACGGCTGCAGTCTCACAGGTTATAGAAAGTGAGAAACAACTGAGTACAAAGACAGAATTAGTGGGCAGGTAGATGTGCACTCTTTCTCTCATCTGCATTAAAATGGAAGTGTATAAACAAGAGAGAGAACAAAATATTAAGCAAATGGAAAAGAATCTGGGGGTGGCTGGATAGTTAAAAGGAAAGAAAACAAGAGCAAGTGGTCTGTGGAGTTTCGACATCTATGCTCTGTGACTCTGTTGTTTTGTTTTGTTTCAAACATTTCCACTGGCCTTTGAAACTGTCTGACAGATAGACCCCAAGTGCATATTATCCCATCATTTGAGTTAATCCTGTGTTTGCCTTTGTCCAGAAATAAGTCCGGAGAATTCAACACATCAATGTCATTTTCTGTGGCAAGAGCAATAGAATTTTGCAGCCAATGTAAGTCGACTGGCAGCTGTAATAACACTAAGCCATCTGCAGCCCGGCATTTGGGATGCAAATGAAATAAAACAAAGGTCTAGCATCAGTTGTGATGTCTTAATGTCTGTTCTTCTTTCACGTTGTTCACCTCTGGTAGTGTCTGGCTCGTTTTTTCCTACACGAAATATGTGGCTCCTGACAGTCTGTAGGTACTGACTTGACCAGCAATGACATAGGAACGTGCTCTACTCACTTGATTTCTCGTCATTTAATGTTCCACTCCTAGATTCACTTGCTTCCCCCAAAGAGCCAGAATCCACCAGCTATTTACCTCTGCATTCTACCAGCCTGCTAAGCATGATAATGATCTCGGTGTGTTTGATGACCCAGTAGCCTCTACAGATTCCTAGGCTAGCAACTCACAGTTGAGCAGAAGCCTATGGCCACAAATCATTTTTGTTAAAAAGATCTGTTTCCTTTTTTTCTTCTCAGTGTTTATCCTAATGTGTCTCATTCATTCCCTCAACTACTTCTTTATCTAATCAATGGTATTATCTGAGAAAATTTCATAGTATCTTTTCAAATTCTTAAGGAGAATTCCTAACATCTTTTAGGTACTCTATGTTTGTCTCAATGCTCTCCATGGACATAAACTGTGAGCCCTCACTGACTCTCACTGAAACTATGGCAATTTGTCTGCTAATACCTTCTTGGGCTGTTAAATGAGCCAAGTTGCTGGTGAGAGAATCTTCATGTACTGGACAGTCCTAGAAGAGAGAAGAGCAGTATCCAACACTAGAGCTGCGGATCTATGATCAATACCCACTCCAAAAAGACAGCTCAGTGAAAGATCTTATGTTATCACCACCCAGAACCCAGGCAGAAGGAAACTGAGGCCTGGGAACCCTTCTGCTATTTCCACACAGCAAATAGATTCATAGTCACCATAGGAACACAATACTCCCACAATACTCTTTTTACTCAAGTTCAAATATGCATCTAGTACAAATACACCTACATATTAACAGGCTGAAGTCACATTCCTGGACTCTAGCTTGAAGGGAACCAACAAATGTAGGTACTCAAAATTGAAGCTAGAGCATTCATGAAAAGAGGAAAACTTGTGTAACTATGACAAACTGCCAAGAGGCAAAGACTCTTGAATGCATTTTTAATAGTAAATAGATTTCTACTATTTATTTTTTAATTAAAATATAATTATTATTATTAAATTTACTTTTTAAATTAATATTTTAAAATATATGGTTAACTTCTAATCATTATTTCTCCTTCCTCTCCTTCATTCCTATTTTTTTTTAATTTCATCATTTATATAAGTTTTCAAATGGCATATAAGCTCTTTTAATGTCTTTTTCTTTCTTTCTGCTCTTATATTGCATTTCTGGAAAACTGAAATACTAAGAGATGTTCATAAAACAAAATAGAAGCATTAGTGGTCCCCAACTCTGCTCATAAGTGTACTTTTCTTCCTTGTGTGGAGTTCTTTCTCCTTCTTGCCGTCCAGTCTTGGCCCAGGGTATAAATTATCTACCAAATCATGGAATGTGACTCAGAAATTAAAACTTACCAAGGAATTCAGCAGGAAGAGAGAGACACAGAAGGAAATGGAATAGAAACATAAGGTCAGTATTGGCACCAACATAAACTGCCGGAGGACCATGTGGACCCAAATGGGGGGTTAATGATGATGCTAGGGTTTGAGGGCAGATTCCAGAAAGACTTGGCAGGACATTGTAAAACATCTTGGTGTAGAATGGTAGTGCCAGCTGGTACATCTTTTCAACTTTCTTCCTGAGTAACGAGAGGAACAAAAGCTCCATTGCTCTCTTTGTTTAAAAGCCCGTTCCTTTAGAACTCAGGGGGACACACAGCCTACAGCCTACAGACACAATTCATTTAGTTCAAACATTGTTTTTATTGGATTAGAATTGGTTGTCAATATAAAGCAAATAATTTCATGTGGCTCTAATTGCTAGCTTCTGGTTAAAAGGCTGGACAATTTGCAGACTGTAAATCTACATGCTTCAGAACATCAATAAGCTCCACCACTTCCTATTGCCTGAACTCTCACCTGCTTCAGTCTTTTCTATTAACTAGCTTACCCTGTGTGAGTTTTCAATCCTTGCCTTAGAAAAATTGAGAGAGCTTTCAGAGGGATTATATGAATAACCTGTACTATACATAAATAATACAAAAATTAATCTGAAGAAGAATGGGCTCTGAAAGATGTGCTGCATAACTACAAGGGATACAGAACAGTATGTAGCACAAATGCAACCTATCTTCATGAACTTGATGGTCTGGAGAAGCCATGAGCCCCTTGAGATATAAAATAATTATTTGAATTCCTTATCAGGAAACATTGACCTACACTGAAGTGTCAATAGATCAAAGAGGCAGCAGACAGTTGACAATGGAAAGGGATTGGATGCTTATCAGAAACCTATATTAACACAGTCATGTTCCAAAAGAGTTGTTTAACTCCAGGAAAGGAAAAGATTTTGAAGAAGGTTTCTACAACCCTGAAAGAACATAGAATGGAAATCAAAATTATCTACATGATTTTTTAAGTGCTAATACATTCTTGCATAGGTTTCTAAACAATTATAAAACTACACAAAGTGCAGAGTGCCATGGGGGTATACAGCAGGTGATAACACGTATTCAGCAAACCAACTTACCAGATGAGTGATTCCTGATGGGTAGCCCCGCTAGGAAACATCCATGGGGTTACTGGCTGTGGAAACCAGTTGTTTTTTGCCTGTATTTTCCTCATGTGTCACTTCCTTTCTTCCCTAACAACTGCATTTCTTCCCTAAGAACAGCTTTGTGTATATTCCCACTGCTTGTGTGCTTATCTCATGTAAATATTCCATCTATTGGGCATACATATAGCTGTGGATGGCATACATAAAGCAGATGATTTCTGCTTATTCATTTTGATGAATAGAGAAATAATAATAGGATCATTTTACATTACTCTGACTGACATAGGATTCTCAACCACAAAGGCAGCCTTTTACACAGGCAATTAATTTTAGATTTCAGAATATATTCAGAGAAGACTACTCATCTCTGGAGACAAATATCTGGTTATCCCTAGAGACAAATATGCGATGTCATTTTCCCATGTGCTTTGTTGACTCAAACTCAGTCTACAACCTACGTTGATAAACATAACTTTCTCAGTAATTGACTTTTTGCATAGTACTACTCTCAGGCTCAAGGTACAACCCACTGTTTACTCTCTGGAACCCTCACCAATTTAGGTTATGTGCATGGCCAAGCATTAATCACTGGCAGGTCAGTGTGACTTCTCCAGCCTAAGAGAAACTACATAATTTTATTGTTATTGATTTTTATTGAGCTCTACATTTTTCTCTGTTCCCCTCCCTGCTTCTCCCCTCCCCCCTTCAACCCTCCCACAAAGTCTCCATGCTCCCAATTTACTCAGTAGATCTTGTCTTTATCTACTTTCTACTTCCCATATAGATTATATCTATGTAAGTCTCTCTTAGTGTCTTCATTGTTGTCTAAGTTCTCTGGGATTGTGGTTTGTAGGCTGGTTTTCTTTCCTTTATGTGTAAAAACCACCTATGAGTGAGTACATGCGATAATTGTCTTTCTGTGTCTGGGTTACCTCACTCAAAATAATGTTTTCTAGATCCATCCATTTCCCTGCAAAATTCAAGATGTCGTTATTTTTTTCTACTGTGTAGTACTCCATTGTATAAATGTACCATATTTTCCTTACCCATTCTTTGGTCGAGGGGCATTTAGGTTGTTTACAGGTTCTGACTATGACAAACAAAGCTGCTATGAACATAGTTGAGCACATGTCCTTGTGGCATGACTGAGCATTCTTTGGATATATACCCAAAAGTGGTATTACT
>JAQHUG010000015.1:8880424-8898022 GCA_028555095.1 Dicrostonyx torquatus
TTGGTGAATATCCTTAGAAAGTCGCTCTTTTATTTTTTTAAGGGAAACACAGGAGGAGTTGATCTAGGGGGGAGAGGAGGTGAGGGAAGGGACAGGGAGGAGTAGAGGGAGGGGAAACAATGGTCTGGATATAATGTATGAGAGAAGAAGAAAAGTTTAAAAATGGATAAATATTGGTTTCCCTCATAAATACTAAAATCTTAAAATTCAGCCTTGGCTAGAACTTAATCACACATTAGACTTCTGCATAGAAGCAGAGAACATCACACTGACCAGGTCCCTCAGCAGGAGATAACAAACACTACAAGTCTTAGCCCCGTGGGTTTGAGATGACTAAGCAAGGAGGCACCAGGCAGAAAAGGAGAGTCAACAACAAAATTATTTGAAAATTTTAAACCCTAATTCTGTATATGCCAATTAAAAATAAATATATAAAATCAATAGGAGGCTGAAGCAATAGCTCAAAAGTTGAAAGCACTTCTGCTCTTTCAGAGGACTCAAGTTTCATTCCCAGAAACTATGTGACAACCTCCATAACTCCAGTTCCAGGGGATCCAATCCCCTCTTCTGGTCACAAGGGGCACCAAGCACACACATGATACACATACATACATGAAGGCATACACTGATACACATAAAATAAACACAAATAAATCTTAACAATAGAACAGTAAAATAAAATCCTAAAACACCACCAAGCATATTAGGTTAACCTAACAGTTAATATTTATATGAGCTATCAGTATTGAAAAGCTTATAAACTCTTATAAAAAGCAAGACCATAACTTTTAAGCTACTGAAATAAATAAAAAGGCAAGCTTGCTGATATGGTCTGAGAAGTGCCAGAGTTTAATGTGTTTCAGAGTGTGATAAAGGTATTAAGACAACATCAGTTAACATACTGGCCTACAGTCACATTCTGTTATAGTGTTCCATTGAATTTGTCTTTTAAAATGTGAAATCCTTACATCTCCCAGAAACTGCTAATGATGTTAACTCAATCAGTACCGCTATGCTTAACAGTCTTGAGATTGGGACTCTCGTCTATCTCGGTCACCTCTGTATCTCAGAGCAGATGGAAGACCCTGAGAACAAGATTAAACCTTGCGTTTCCCTGGTCTCCTGCTTCTGTCTTGATACGTGATCTCTCCACACAGGCTTCTGTCACCGTGGAGCTCTTGGCCATAGGGCTTTTACCAGGACTGAGCAGGTGGATGCTGTGACTATACATGTGACTAAATGACTTTCTTATTTCATAATCGTCCCAGCTTCAAGTATTGTATTAAAATATACAAAACGGACCAAGCAACTCCCATCAACACAACTGGTGGTGTTTCTTTCAGTCTTTAGTTTCATCTAGGTATAAACATAAAGCAGTCATTACTGTTTTAGCTGCACACATGCGTTTCTCAGTGTTTTTGTTTCTTGGGATAACTAAAAACAGGCATTACATTTGAAAACGTTCAAGTAAACATAGGAAGTGTCAAGCTATATCAAACTGAAACCACAGTATCCTGCAAGACAGCTCTGAGCATTAGCGCTGCAAACCAGCTTCCCAGACCTTTTCTAGTGACATGCTGCTGGGGACTCAAATATTAAGGAACACTCTGTAGAAACAAACTCTATCCTAGACACTGTGGGAAATGGAGGAACTGAAACAGAGGCATGACTCTTCTAAACCAATAATCCTACTGAGCATGTGGAGTTTGAGACATCAGAGGTTCAGTCTTCCAGGCACCTGGCATCTGGAAAGGCAGCTTAGAGGCAGTAGCAGTATTTATTTACAGCTACAGTGAGCCCTGGATACAGTGGTATTTTGAGCTCTCTGGTGTGTAGGTGGTGTCTTAAGCTCTGCAGGTGGATATATATTACACCTCCCAGGTAGATATGTCTCAGGATATATGCCGAAGGTCCAATATAGGACTAGGCAGAGGAAAAAAGTACCAAGAATTTGACAAATAAAGAAATGTGAACTTAGCACAAGAATAAAGTACACTGCCCAACACAGATGGGCACAGAGTGCTAATTCTAGCACTCTGGAAGTAAAGACAGAAAGCTTGAGACCAGCCTGAACTACAGAAAAAAAGTTAGGGATGGAGAGATTGCTCAGAGGTTAAGAGTACTCATGGTTCTTGTAGAGGACACAGGTTAAGTTCCCAGGACCAATATCAGGTAACTTGCACGCTCCAGTTCTACATCCACAACTGCCAGAAAGTGGTTCCAAGGGACCTGACACCCTCTCCTGGGTTCCACGGGCGCATACACAAACCTACACAGACTCAGGCATACATGCGCACACATAAAATTAAAGAGTAAAACTGTGTGGTCTTCCTTGAGGAAGTGGGTCTGCTGGGATGTCTTCAAGCTCATTTCCTCCCCACATTAACCCTTTAGTTCACAGCTGTTTCCCAAATTCAGAGCTCAGGAGCCATTCCACTCATCTTTGAAATTCTGCCATCAGGGTAAAGCTTTCTATGCTTTATGTAATTCTTAACTGAATAAGAAACGTATCTTTGATCAAGATTCAACATTAACTTTCTGAAGTCCCCACATTTTAGTGAGCACATGGTTCAGAAATCAAATCAAATAATAAAAATAATATCAAAAATAAAAGTTCTTCGGTAAACTCTCTTCTAAAAAGGATGGAGCATGGTGAGATGGCCAAGTAGGTAAAGTCCTGAGCTCAGAATCCCAGCACACATATAAAAAAGCTGGGCCTGAAAGTGCATGTCAGCATCCCCAGTGCTGAGGGAGAGAGGCAGAAGAGAGACCAACAGATCACCAGGGAGCTTACGGGGCAGCCACAGCCAATCAGCAAGTTCTAGGTTCTCTAAGAGACTGAGGGAGCCACCTGGCATTGACTGCCAGATTTCACACACGTGAACACATGCATGCACATCTGGACACACATCTACACATATGAACACATGTACACCGTACACCAAAAACAAAGAGATGATAAAGAGTATGGCTTGCTTACAGTTTGTTTTCTAAAGACACAAGGAATCCTTCAACTATGTGGTTATACCTACGTGTCTAAGACAATAAACATTTACACTACTTTAGTAGCTCTTTATAAACATAGTTAAACTATACTGCATGCATATTTATTTTTATTTTTAGCAGATGCATTAAGGTTTAACCACAAAATACAGCAAAAATGATTTAGGCATAAATTTAGAGATTATTCAAAAGATTAAAAAAAAAACACTGGTCAAAACTTGGTGAAGGGAAAAAACTTTGCTAATATATAATTGAAAATTTAAGAAACAATATCTTTAATACCAGAGAGACAATTCTTAAAGATCTTATTTCTCCCAGCTGACTAACTTGGGAGCCACAGCAACTGTAACTGATTTTCACCATCTTTTCAAAAGACTTTCTGATGTTGCCATCTGTTGGCATATGACTGATACAGCAATTCAGCAAAGCAGATAATGAAGCAAAAACACAGAAAATTGAGGAGACAGATGTGGAAGACACACACACTCATTTGCCTTTGCATTTCACATCTGTTCTCTCTGAAGCCTTCCCAGTAACACAAATCAAATTCCTGGATTCAGAGCCTTGAAACATTATGCTATAGAGCAAGCAGCTCGCCTGTGATGTTCCAACACATCATTTATCTTCTTCTCAACATGGAGAGTCTTGTATTCCTAATTCAGTCTCTGTTGCCATGGGAGAGTTCACATAGATCTACATATGTATGTGTGAAACTGCATTGATGAATCTGTGCTCCACTTGCCTATTTTGTATTTCAAGGAATGATCAACTATACATTATACGTCCCACTATAAAATCATGAACACATTTTACTGGCAGTGAAAATAGCATAAATATTAACCTATTCCTACATGATGTATAAAACTATTCATCTAAATAGAAAATCCCCTTTTCTCATTTTGAACATTTTGGGCCATGTAATTATAGCACCTATTCAAACAATTCAGTTACAAAAATGCTATGAGATTGGTATTTAATTATTTCAAAAGATTTGCTTGACAACACACTGCAGTCAAACCATTTTCTATTACATTCCCACTGTTGTAGCAATGTTATAAAGGTCAACAATGGGAAAGTCATTATTTCCTAATTTGAGACCTATAGATTATTGAGGTCATCAGTTAGATTCTTGATAGCATGAAGATTAGAATTTTCCATCTCTAGTAGATTAATCATTTTTTCTGAGAATTAAAAGCATGGATAAAAAAAACACATAACTTATTAGGGCTGAGAAACACCGTTTTACCCCTTAAACACATCTTTCCAGAGCCAACCATGATGCTACATTCCTGGAACCCTAACACTCAGGAAGCTGAGGCAGAAGAATTGGAAAGGCAGACCTAAATCAGGCTACACAGAAAGACCTTGTCTCATAAAAGCAAAAAATAAAGGAAAGAAAGGAAAAAAACATAAAATAAAAGGTTCTGTCCAATGGCCAAACTTAAGAGCCATGGTGCAGTGCTTGGTCTGGTATTTGTTTTTCTGAATGTGTTGGCACCACATGGTTTTGCTTGTAAGATTCACATGGCATCACAGGAAGTAGACTTCTATAGGAAACCTGCTTTCAGCCAGAGAAAGGCCCTCATGACATCCTAAACTGCACCACAGAAGGATTCAGGACTCTGATGGAGAAAGTTTCCAAGGGCATTGGGCTCTGACTGCAAAGTGGTAGAAAACCCTGCTGGTCTTGTATCCTTAAATCAGCCCCACAGTGGCAGCATCTCTGCCACTACTTGTCTACTTGGTCTTAACAACATCCAACACAAATAATTTACATACATAACATGGATACAAGCATTCTTTTTCATGCAAAGAAGTCATTTTATTTATTCATTTATTCTTGCTTAAGTTCAAGAAAATCATGAATCAATATGACGATCTTAACAGTGATACTAGCTGGCCTGAGCTCCAGCAGGCTCTGACTCTTCCTGGCTGCTTGCTGTAAGGTGGAATACTCAGGCCCTCTAACGCTGTGTCTTCACTGAGAATGAGGACATGATTCCAAGCAATGTGGGAACTGGTGAGATGACTGGAACATGAGCAGAAGTCACGGCACAGAACCTGGCTGAGAGCATGAACTCACTGTGGGTTAGCTAATTCTGTTATTCTTTACTCTCCATCATAGCACTCTGAGATCAAACTTACTAAATTCATCTTGCAGGTGAAAAAAAAACAGGGATGCAAGAGGTTCCAGGAACTGAGAGAACTGCCACAGTACCATGGCCAGGTACGGGAACCTGCTGTCTTCCCACTAGGTGGCACTACTATCCAGGAAGCAGCCAGGAACTCTTCCGTAAGTGACCCCGCTTCTGGCCGCCTTGGCCAGCCGTCCCAGCCAGAACTGCCTTTTTAACTGGAACTGGGGAAATGGGGGCAGCATTCCTCACTACAGTGACAAAAACGCCATGATTATCTTCACAAGAGCAGCTTCCCCAGACAAAGCAGAGGCCACTGACTGCTAATGAGACAAAAGACGACTGTATTCCACCTCCTCCCCTGCCTCCCTGAGCAGAAAAAGCATCAGGGTCTTATTTCCCTTCAAGTGTGTCATCTCTGGAGAGTCCGAGGTAAGAAGGAATGCACAGTCGACGTTTGGTATCTTTGTTTCCTGACAGAATTTTCCTACTTACCTAGTATAATTGTTCCCAAAAGCAATATAAAAACCAAACAGTCGTGAGATTTTTTTTTTCCTGTGAAAGCAAATCCCTTCTACATGATGATGTGCCCTTGGAATCCCAGAGACGCAAAGGATAAGTTGGAGGCATAGGGAATGTGGTGCCTGTCACTTCAGGCCTTACGTCGCCGTCACCATACAACAGGGAGATAAAATTCTCCACGCTATCAAATGTAACAAGTCTGCCCCAACAGCTAATCCTTCTGATTTCTTGTCATTACGTTACTCCTCACTGGTATAATATGCAGTAATTGCCCATGAAATGGATGCCGTTAGCCTGGCTGTCAGTGACGCGAAAATGGAGGCTTGTGATGTGGAGACTTTAGTGGTGGTGGTGAAGAAGAAGGTGATGCGAGTGTATCGTTAAAATGTCTTCTTTCGAGACTGTGACCTGAAAGATCATGACCAGTGAGTGAGCATTTCACAACCAATCTTTTAAAGAAACTTGGAAAACAGTTTGCCCTGCTGCCGTCCTCTTCCCTCCCACAGTCTCAGGTTCCACTTTCTTGCAGTAATGTTACAGCACATAACACATTAGACTTGTGGATAACCCCCTCGCTGCTTTGGGTGCTAGGGAGGATCTGGGAAAGATGCGACCTCCAAGGAGCTTGTGGCTTATTGCACTGGCCCCTGCAATACAGTATATCGAGTGTGACAGGAAGACATGGTATCTCGCTAATGAAGGGTAGCTCCAGAGGCTGGAGAGGAGGAGCATGGAGGCACAGGGAAATATGAAACCTGAGCAGGAAGGGGAGAGACGGACGGAAAGGCAAAGCCTTAGAAGTGTGAGGATTTGGTCTCCCATATAAGGGTAAAGACGCTGTCAAAAGTTTCTAAGGAACAGGAGTAACACAGAGAAATCAGTAATTTAGAAACTTTCTTTCCGCAGTAGAAAAGAATACAAGCCATTGCGGTCACACACTCAGTACACTGGAGGTGGAGGCAGGAAGGGCTTGGGTTTGAGGCCAGCCTGGGCTACATACACAGCAAAACCCTGTCTCCAAAGGGAAGAGCACAAAAGTGCTGCAATCAAAGGCCTACTGCTGTTAAGAGGGAAGTGCAAAATGGAGAAACGGGAGTCTGAATAGACTTGTTAGCGTAGTGATACAGAGGAATTTTCAAATGAGAGAGAGAGAGAGAGAGAGAGAGAGAGAGAGAGAGAGAGAGAGAGAGAGGTGTTTAGAAAGAAGAGGAATGGCTGTAGGAGAGGAGAAAGTCAAACCAGTCAAGAATGGCTAGGGAACTAAAGGCTAAGCTGTACTTGTTACTGTCAAAGAGGTTTAAGGAAGCAGGTTAGTGAGTAGGCAACAAAGTCAAATTTATCCAGAAACATGTAGCTATTTCTCAGTTGTCTTTTTCTATGAACTGCTCATTTAAATCCTCCTTTTAAATTGTAACATTCACTGCTTTCTAGGATACTTAGAAAAAGCTGTGGCCACCACCATAATCTAAATCCAGAGCGCTTTCTTTACTACAAAAAGAAACCTCATACATACAAAGCAGATATGCCCCATCCTTCACTCTTCCAGACACTGGTAGCCAGCAATCTTTTTTGTCTCTATGTACTTACCGGTCATTCATATAAAAATTTAGGGAGCTACTATATTTAATAATGGTCAAACCAATGACTGGTATTCAGCCATGAAAAGAAATAAAATACCCACAATATTATATGGGTAAACCTTAGAAACACGATGCTATATTTCTCATAGCCAGAAACTGTAAACAACCTAAATGCCCCTTAGTTGAAGAATGGATAAGGAAAATGTAGTACATTTACACAATGGAGTACTACATAGAAGAAAAAAGTAATGACATCTTGAGATTTGCAGGAAAAATGGATGGATCTAGAAAATATCATATTGAGTGAGGTAACTCAGACCCAGAAAGACAAATACCATTAGTACTCACTCACAAGTGGCTTTCAGACATAAAGCAAAGAAAACCAGCCTACAATTCACAATCCTAGAAAGCCTAAACAATAATGAGAATCCTAAGAGAGACAGACGTAGATCTAATCTACATGGGAAGTAGAAAAAGGCAAGATCTCCTGAGTAAATTGGGAACATAGGGACCATGGGGGAGGGAAGGAGGGGAGAGGAGAGAAAGGGAGAAAAGCAGAGAAAAATACAAAATAAACAAATAAAAAACACTATGCTAACTAAAATAAGTCAAGTTATTATAGGCTGGATGTAGGAGCACACATCTTTTAAACCCAGGCCTGGGGAGGCAGACACAAGAGGATCTCTGTGAGTTTCAGGCAAACCTGGTCTACAAGGCATGTTCCAAGTCTAACAAGGTTACCATATTTACAGGTTTAGGGGGGCAGGAGCTGGTCCGCAAAACCATATTTTTAAATCATGATTGATTGATTGATTTTTTTTGAGACAGGGTTTCTCTGTAGCTTTGGAGTCTGTCCTGGAACTAGCTCCTGTAGATCAGGGTAGCCTTGAACCCCCATCCATTCCTCCTCCACCTTTATTCAGATGGGGTAAGGTCTTCCTTGAGAATCAACAAAGCATGGCATATCAAGTTGAGGCAATACCAAGCCCTCTGCATCAATGAACAAGGCATCCCTCCATAAGACACAGGTCCAAAAAGCCAGCTCATGCATCTAGGACAGGTCCTAGTCCCATTGCTAGGGGCCCCACAGAATACCAAGGTATATAACTGTCACCCAGATGCAGAGGTCAGTCCCATGCTGGCTCCTTAGATGTCCGTCCAGAGTCCTTGAGTTCCCACAAGCTCAAGTCAGCCATCTCTGTGGGTTTCCCCATAATGATCTTGACCCCCACTTCACTCATATAATCTACCCTCCCACTCTTCAATTAGACTCTTGGAGCTTGGCCCAGTGCTTGACTGTAGGTCTCTGCACCTGCTTCCATCGGGTACCGGATGAAGGCTCTAGGATGACAATTAGGGTAGTCACTAATCTGATTTCAGGGGAAAGCCAATTCAGACATCTCCACAATTGCTTAGTCTTAGCTGGCATCATCCTTATGGGTTCCTTAAAGTTTCCCTGGTACCAGATTTCTCCCTATCCCCATGATGGCTGCCTCTATCAAGATCTCTCTTTCATTACTCTCCCTCTCTGTCCCAACTTGTCCTCCAGCTCTACCATCCTGATCACTCATTTTCCTGTCTCCCCATCCCTTCCTCTCTACTCCCTCCACCCCCAGTTTACAAAGGACATCTCATCTATTTCCTCTTTCCAGAGAGATCTATGGGTCCCTCTTAGGGCCTTACTTGTTACCTAGCCCTGGGGCTGTAGCCTGGTTATCCTTTGTTTTACATCTACTACCCATTTATGAGTGAATACATACCGTGTTTGTCATACCGTGTGGGTCAGAGTTATCTCACTCAGGATGACTTTTTTTCTAGTTCCATCCATTTACCTGTGGACTTACTAACATTTGGGTCTTTTTTGTTTTATGACACACTGAGTTGAGCCATGGTATCTACGTGACCACAAATTTGAAACATGGTGGGCTCATCACTTGGTAAACTGAAGACAATGTCTGGCACGTAGTTCAACAAGGAGGCGTAGGGCCATGAGGTTCCTCCATTTATAAGTGACTATTGGCAGGCCCAGTCTTGTATGGGTTCATTGCAGGCAGCCACCACTGTGTGAGATCATGGCTGCAATGGCTGAGTCATGTCTGGAAGGTAGCATTTCTCAACCCACCTCCCTGTCTTCTAGCTCCTACACTTTTACTATCCCCTTCTCCTTGCTTCCTGGGCCGTAGGAAGGGTGGTAAGGATGTCTCTTTCGGGAATGAGCTCTCACTGTACCTTAGTGGTACACCTTAGTCTCAGCACCTTGAGCAGCCATGTGTCTCTACATTTACTGCTATCCATTGCAAAAAGAAGCTTCTCTGATTAAAAATGAGAGTAAAGGAGGCTGGAGAGATTGTTCAGTAGTTCAGAGCAATGGCTCTTAGACGAACCAGCTTCAGTGAGTTCCTAGTACACATGTGTTAGCTCACAGCCATGTGTAACTCCAGTTCCAGGGGATGCAGTAAGTAGACCCAACCAGAGAGTTGGTATAAAGTGAGGATATAGGGAGATTAAAATGAAACTCCATGTAATAAATGTTTGTCAAGCAGAGACAAAGAAGGTGACCTAGAGAGGAGCTGAGAAAGCGACAGAAAGGGAGGCAGAACAAGGGAGCGCGACACTGTAGAACCAAAGGCTGGAGGGCTGTGCCCCCTCCACACTGAGTGAGTTAGTGTGACCACCATCCTATTGCCTCAATAAGACAGAAGCACTCACACTACAAGGGCAGGAACATTGGAAAAAGCCCACTTAGCAATGCTGCAAACAAGAATTAGCCATCTATAGTCATGTGGCCAAGGGGCCGCTTCTCTGGGACAGCTACATTAAGAACTGGCTGGTGTGGTTACACACTCCGAGAACTCAGAGGCACTTGTGTTAAGCCCACTGACTTCCTACTGTCCCCATGATCCACAGGTGCCCAGCCTTTTACGCCCCAGAGCATCCACAAAACAGATATCCTTCCCAGAGCATTTCCTAGGGAATCCTTTCCAAGATATCATCAGCAGAAAGCTTGATCCTCTGCAGCAGGTGATAAGACAATGTGGGAACATGGAAAGAGTTATGTCCCCAGGCATCATGAAGGAGGAAAATTTCTAAATGGTACTTTTCAGGTGTTACCTTCTTCACTCCCTGGAGATTAAAATGCCAGATCTATAAAGGAGGCATTCTGTCACCAGTTCAGTCCTGGTTGGAGACCCCATCTATAAAATCAAGTATGGCACTATTAATTGTCTAAGTCATTTTCATAGTCACCAGATTCAAGAGAGTCAAGAAGGAGTCTGACATGAAAAGTGGGGAGAACAGGGGGGTTAAAGGCTTTAAGGAGTATGCAGGACACTTGCATCTCCTGCTAGCCGCACAGCTCAGCCCAGATTTCTGCACACCAGGGCCTACATCTGTCTAAAGCAAATGAAAATGATGACAACACAGAGTGATATTTATACAGTGTGCACACCTGACCCTGCTCAAATTCATCTTCAAAACATCATGATCTCACTTGGCCTTTGGGTCCAGGAGAGTTAATCTCATAGAAGTAGGGTCAGAGTTACTGTCTGACAGAAAATGAGATTCTGTGGCAAAGCAAGGTGAACTAGAGTAAACAAAAGCTCTGTAGATCTCCAATAAGCTTGAGGAGAGGAAGGAGAACACTACTAGAGAGAAGGGTTAATAGTTTAAGAAGACGGATATGCTGACTGCTTTGGGGGTCACCCCTCACTGTGTGCAGGAACTAAAGCATCATACCACATCTCATAAATATGTGCAGATATTAATGTCTGTTAATCAAAAATGTTAAATGCAAAATAACGATTACTCTAGTAGCTTAAAAAATACTTTTTTCTGGTTAAAAACTTTGGTCTAATCACATGCCCAAAGGAGCTAGAATGCCCACCCAGCCTCATCTCATGGACCCCACTCTCAGCTAACCTGGTACCAAATTCCTGCTCAGGGTCACATTGGCAAGGAACTGCTGATGAACATCAGCCTAAGAGATGGAGTCCCTCACTCTTCCCTGGACCACTGTCTCCGCAGGATGCTTTTCTGTGTTGCCTGTTTTCTCTCTACTATAGTCTTTCCTTTCGCATCCTTTAGCTTTGGAGCAGCCCACACACTGTCTGAAGCTTTCCACTGCATCTCCCTTCTCCTCAGTTTCTGCTCCAGCTTTCCTCCTTGTTGTATTTATACTTTTGATGGCAAAAGGTCTTCGGGCAGAGACGTCACCGTTCAGTATAACCTTATTTACTGTGCAAAGGTATATATTCTTCTGACTCACATATAAGCTGTAAAATAAAACATATTTCTCAAAGAATAATAACTTATATCATAGTTCTGTTTCGTGAGGGGTTGTGTTAAAGCTCCTGTTCCCATCTCTGGTCCTACCCTAGGGCCTCTCTTTACTCAGGTTTTATCTCTTTTGTTCTGGGTTTGTTTTCTGGAGGGTGGGCATTGAACCCATGTCCTTGGCCTGCCAGGCAAACACTCTTCCGCTGAGATAGAAACCTGGTGGCTCTAACTCTTGGCCTCAAACACTTCCTCAGCTCTCCTACTCCTTCGCCTTTTCTGTTCATATTGTCTTCCTATCAGTAACTCACTATCCTCACAAACGTCTCTCCCCCTTCCCTCTGAAGCTTCCCGGCTAGGTGTATATATCATGAGAGGTATTTCATCTGTCACTCCCCAATGCACAGGATACCAGGTTCTGGTCTTCCACCACCCCATGACAACTCCTTTGCTTTCATATGTATCTCACTAACTACAGTACGACTAGAGACATCCTCCCAGTCCTCATGATGTTAAAAGGCTAGCTTTCATGAAGTGGTAAACTATAAGTGGTAAGTGTAAAAGGTTTCTGTTCTGTGTGTATAGGTGTGTGGGTAGAATGCATGCAGCCATGCATGTGTGTGTGTGTATTGACAGCAGAGATGTGGGGAGGATGTATGCAGCCATGCATGTGTGCATGTTGATAGCAGAAGCCTGAATTGCTCTCTCCCTTATTTTTCTGAGACAGGATCTTTCACTGAACTCGGAGCTCACTGATTCTCTAGACTGACCAACCAATGAGCCACCTGAAGACCCAACTGTCTCTGCCTTGAATCACTAGGCATGCACATCCAAGCCTTGCCTTTTATATGGGTACAAGTGACCAAACTCGGTTTCTCACACTTGTACAGCAGCCCTTCTAGCTCCAGTTGTTTCTAATGTAATTGGATAAATAAGATATTTGCAACTGGAAGTCACCCTCAGAACGTCTTAAAATGTCCACAAACGTGCGTCGGGAAATCATTGTCTTAGGAAAATGACCAAGAAAGGACGCCACACAGGATCAGA
Source organism: Dicrostonyx torquatus (assembly GCA_028555095.1). Taxonomy (NCBI): domain Eukaryota; kingdom Metazoa; phylum Chordata; class Mammalia; order Rodentia; family Cricetidae; genus Dicrostonyx; species Dicrostonyx torquatus. Next base: position 8,892,984 of record JAQHUG010000015.1, read on the forward strand.
AGAATTCGAATTTAGGTCAGATCACAGCACATTACAGGGGAGGAGGAAAGGAGCAGCAGGACATGCTAGCCCACCCCAAGCAGGAGTCTGGGGCCCCAGGCATACATAAGCACATGCAGATGTCACCCGTTCCACGCTACAGATGTTGAAAAGGAGTTGCACAACAGCTGAGAAAGTAGTTTGCAGCCACCAAACAGGAACGTGGCACTACTGGAGACAGCAAGCAGACAAGAGTCGGCTGGCAAGGAGTTAATTTCAGAGGCAGTAGGGTTAACTGTTAGGTGCCAGGACAAAATCTGCCCAATTCTATGGGAAAGACAATTGCATTTTCCTGAGAGAGAAGACTGTCCAAGACAGGGCTGGAGAGTTGGCTTGGTGGTTAAGGGCACTTTTTTGTTTCAAGGGACCCAGGTTTGATTCTCAGGACTCAAATAAAGGCTCACCACTTCCTTGGACACATGTGGTACACCGCGGCACATGCAGTCAAAACACTCATACACATAACAATAATATAACAAAATCTAAAACATACAGATAAAGATCAATCTGAGAGCCTCGGAGAAGAGCCTCACTGAAATCCCCCTCACAGCATGTCCACACACATCGGTAGGAAGGGTCAGCTGGAAATTTCATTCCCTATCTACCACAGGTTTCTGTTGTGATCTCAGCCACAGAACTTTGTTTCAAGTTATTAGGATTTTTTTCTCATCTTTCTGTTATAATGTAGCTAAGTCTACCAATGCACTCTGACAGAATAATAATGCTAGCCTGGAAACAGAACTTGCTCTGCATTAGAAAAAAAATAAATGTTGTAGACAGTTACCTTTAGATTCTCCTGTGTGGCTGACAAAGGATTGGTACACAGCATAACGTTAAAGACCTCAAAGAACAAGGGAAAGAAACACTAATGATTTCCTAGGTGGTGGGAAACCTGGTAAGCCTTGGGATGGACACTTGATGTGGAGTTAAATGATGTTTCATTCTTTATTGTGATTTTTAAATTGTATATAACCCAAGAATGCTGTCTGTAATGTTACAAAGGCTCAGTAATGGTGGCACTGAAAGACATCCTAGCTCTTGGCAGACAGAATACCCAGGTAAATCTCCTAAAGGTTGGCACAGAGTTAATCCTCTGTAGAATTATGTGTTGGTTTACATATGTGTTGGAGGGACATCTACAAAGTCTGATGGCTTTGTAGATGAAAAGTGAGGTCACCTAGCCCAATATCGGTTTAAAAAAATAGAAAATGGCATGAGAAATCTAACAATAAATGACAGTCATAGGATAAAACCCAAGTGCCTGTCTCAAGTGTCCCCTTGAGACAAGTATCCAAAACTGAATTTCAAACTGTCCTGTCAGGTTTAGTAGTAACAAGAGACTGTCCATCACTAATTAGAAACTTCATAATTGACTACAGTGGTATTTCCACCAAAAAAGTCACCTATGAAAGAAAAATAGAGGAATGCTTATTAAAGTCCTACTCTAATATCTTTCCCAACTTGTATGCCAATCAGTCTACACATTTTTAGCTGCAAAATGAAGCAGTCTGTAGGAAAATATTTGGATGATTCTTCAGCATTTATTGGAGGTGGTGTATTGTTATTATCATTATTATCACAAGCTATATCACTATCAAATTTGGATATAGTGTTTAAACATTCAATACAATAAACACTAATTCAAACTAACTTGGAGAGAACAATCTAAATAACATACTGTGCTACTAATATACTGTGCTATTAAGATGCTTGGCATTTGGGGCTGGAGAGATAGCTCAGCAGTTAAGATGACGGCTGAGAACACAAGCTCAATTCATAGACCCCACCTCAGGTGTCCATAGCTGCCTGCAGCTCCAGCTCCAGATAATCTGAACTTTTTCTGGCCTCCCTGGCACTCTACTCAAGTGATGAATCCCCATTCAGACACACAAAAATACACATAATTAAAACATTACAATTTAATTGTTTTAAAGATGTATGGCAATGACCACAAAGTTCATAGCCTAGAGCAGTGGTTCTCAACCTTCCTAAGGCTATGACCCTTTAATACACCTCATGTTGTGGTGACCCCCAACCATAAATAAAATAATTTCATTGTTCCTGCATAACTGTCATTTTTGATATTGTTATTAATCGTAATGTAACCATAATGTAAATATCTGATTGCAGGATATCTGATATGCAAATCCCAAAGGGATCACCACTCACAGGTTGAGAATTGCTGGTCTTGTACAGTGTTACTACTGCCATCAGCTTGGGTTTCGTCTGTCTCATAACAGGATAAAAAAAAGATTTCTACTTGAAACATGTCTGTCATATGATGAGTAACATGGTAAATTCTTCTTAAAATAATTTACCCAGTCTTATAAATATATCTAGAAATGTATTAAAATTCCACTAATCCAAATCCTCAATAATTCCAAGGTTAAGTTCATTTTCTCTGTGTCAGCATGAAGTTCACTTTTCTTCCAAGAAAGCTGTGTTTCCATAAAGGACAAGCTGGATTAATGAAATTTAACTATCTAGTCTTTGAAGAGATCAACAGTCGAGACTTTCAATATCCCGCACTGCCGCCATCTGGTGGTAAAATGAAGTTCTCTCTTCTCTTCAAAACTGACTACAGTTCCCAAACAATTTGAACTCTGCAAATAAATTCTTCACGTAAAGCATGGTAATAAAAGCAGAGAATTAAGCCATTGCTTTTAAAATGTTCACTTTTATTATATGCAGTTTAAATACTCAAATAAATGTTCCTTTTGAACATGTTGTCTTCAAATGACTTATTAATTGCTGCCCAGAACAAGCTCTTAGCCTAACAAGTTAAACACAAATAATAAGGAACAGTCTTTGCTAAGCCCACCTATGCTATTATTATAACATGGTTCTTAATATCTCATGTGTTTCAGAGCTCCGCTGCCATAGGTTATCATCAGACCACAACTTATTAGAGAAGTATAGCTGTTCTATACTGTTTCCTTACCTGTGAAGTCAAGATAACTATACCACCTCTCAAATTTGTTATAAAAATTAACTGTATATGTATATATATTTATCCATATATAGTATATGTAATATGTGTATGTTTGTGTGATACTTATACTGTCATCAACAGTGGCAGTCATTTACTAGCATTCCTGCCCTAAATAGTATATCACATATGAAAGGAGTTGCTCAGCTGGTGTCTGTTCTCTAATCCCAAATGTCTACCTAAAAATGAAATCCATCATGTTTTCTACTCTGTTCCTCTAAGCGTCAAGGGGACTTTCTTTGCCACTGCCCCAACTATGAACCTTACCTCTTGAAAGACAAAATATTTCCTGCCATTTTCAAAGAAGCAAAGACTATGACAACAACAACAGAAACTTCTATTCAAGCATGGCTACAATAAGAAGCACTGGATTCATCCTACACCTTCAAAAACCTTCTTAAAGGATTAAGTGATAAGCCTGAAGGCATGCCTTTTGTTACTTAGAGACAGTGACATAATGAAACGGGGCATTCTGGTCCACCTGCTTGAGCATTCTGAAATAGAAGATGAAATCTGGCTGGCCAGTTGCTGCTCACTGCTATGCCCTGTAAGAGGAAACTTGCTGGCTCCCAGGAGCTAGCACTAATCCATCAGAAATTGTTTCTACAGTCTTCTTTCTCACAGGACTTGCCTCGGGTGTTAATTCTCAGATGTTGAGCCTAAAATTCATAATTCTGAATTATGTTTTGTAGCAAGAAAAGCACATTAAAAGAAAACCATGTTAGAAGGATAATATTCATGTAGCACCATCAGGATGCTGAGTTCCTCACTAGATCAAGTGACAAAGAGTGTCCAGAAACAGCAAACCAAAACATAATTCATTTTCTCAAGGTATACGGTACCTAGCTGGTATGATCTCATAGTGCCAAGAGAGAAATAAATCTAAAAATTGCATTAATGTAATACAAGGGTGATTCTTTGTAACATGGAAAAACTGAAAACAGGTGCATAGACATGGCTTTTTCTTTGAGTGTCCCTCACTCAAAATTAGCATGTCTACCTAACACGCTGTACACTTCTGTCTACCACACAACTTATCACTAGTCTATCTCTCACAATGGGTTATAGTCATATCATTTAAAAAATACTGTGTGGATCATCAATTGTGTATATGCAGCCAATATTTTCTGAAGGTAGTATTCTATTAGTCATCAATTATGTGCATAAAACAATTCTGCATAACATTTTTTGCTGTGGCACACAAACAGAAATTGCTCTATAAACTTGAGTCAATAAGCTTCAAAGCAAACTAGAATGGGATTAATGTGCATTTCAGGTGCATTATAACTAACTCCAAGATGCGAGAGTCTAGACAGGCAATAATAAAGATTAACAGTCTTACCAGGATTATGAGCCAGGAAATTATTGGAAAAGATATCTTTGATTTATTATGGTCATCAAAAGAATAATTCCTGGGCTATAGAATAATATGAGTCCAGTTCCAGAGGAGACAAAGAGTCAATTATTAATCATAGAAATGACTTATATTTTGGTATCTCAAAAATCATTTGAAAATACAGCAAAGAAATTAATTTTGTCTATTTATCTTGGAAAGGACATGAAACTAAGTTATTAGTCTATATTTTCAAGACCCTGAATCACACCAGGCCGTATCACGTCTTCTGGACAGAACTAACGAAAGAATGCCTGAGTAACGATAGCTTACTTAGACTTTCACAAAACCCTGGGAATTCTTTTAGTGCACATCTGTAAACGGTATATCCATTAAGAAAGATGGCATAGCAATCACAAAGCTGACCCTGGGAGTAAATAACAGTGTTGCTACTTACTATCTTTCTTCCTGAGACTCAGATGCAACATAGCAATGTTTTTATATACCTTGCTCATAAATTAAAAGACTCATCTTCATCTCAGATCACCCCAATTCTCAGAGCATGTGATACATCATGAAGGAGAAGCAGAGGTAAACTGGAAAGAAACTTCTTAAAGTGGTGCAAAGAATTCAGAACAGCCAGATTGTAACACAGTGGTATTTTTTCCCCAAGAGCTC
>JAQHUG010000015.1:8903522-8951260 GCA_028555095.1 Dicrostonyx torquatus
GTTTTCTATTTCCATCCATTTGCATGCAAAATTCAAGATGTCATTGTTTTTTACCGCTGAGTAGTATTCTAATGTGTATATATTCCACACTTTCTTGATCTTAAAGAGGAAAAAAAAGAAATCTGGAGTGCAAAAGAAAAGAACATAGAAGGAAAAGAGGGCAGTTATTAGGCAATCTTTAACTAGAATGGAACGATCACAAACAGCATTTATACACAAAATGAACTGTGCTTTGTGGAGCTCATGTTGCACATTAGAATATCATCAAATTATAACATACAAAAGGCTCTTAGGAAATAATGCCAGACACAGGCAAAGCATATAAATAGGCAATTCACAGAAGAGCATAGTCAAGCAGTCATCAAACACATGAAAAGATGTTCAGATTCATTAGTAGTCAAATAAATGCAAAAAGTAACAATGACAGATCATATTTGACAAAATCGAGAGTAAAATAGAAGCCCAACACTGACAAGAGTGTGGAGAACAAGAGATTACTACCTGACAGGGCAAAATGTCAAGCTAAATGATTTAGCATCTATTACAAGTGAATGCACTTCACATCCCTGGACCTAGCAGGACTGCTACATCACGTTGGGCATTACATCATAACTAAATACATATGAAAGTGTGTTTACGCAGCATTGTAGAAAATGCTCACACTTCAGTCCATGGGTGAGCAACAGTTTGTTGAGTTAGTTATAGCATAAAATATTGGGCATCATTTTTAAAAATTTTTTTATCTAAAAGGCTTTTTTCATTTTACATACCAACCACAAATCTTCCTCCCTTCCCTCCTTTCACTCCCCATGACCTCACACCAACCCCCACCCAACCCTAAATCCACTCCTGAGAATGGGTAGGGCCTCCCAATGGGAGGCTACAAAGTCTGGCATATCAAATTGAGGCAGGACCAGGGTCCTCTCCCCATATCTAGGCTGAGCAAGGTATTACTCCTCATAGAGAATGGGCTCCAAAACCCAGTTCATGCACTAGGGTCCCATTGTCAGCGGCCCCAAAAACTGCCCAAGCCATAGAACTGTCACTCAAATTCAGAGGACCTAGTTCGGTCCTCTGCAGGTTGCTCGAGTATCAGTCCAGAGTCCATGAGCTCCCACTAGCTCAGGTCAGAAACTCTGTGGGTTTCCTATGGCTCATACTATCTCTCCTCTCTCTCTCTCTCTCTGACTGCTCTTGGCCTCATGCTTAGTTGTGTGTCTCTACACCTGCTTCCATCAGTTACTGGATGAAGGCTCTAGGACGACAGAGTGGTCACCAATATGATTACAGGGGAAGGCCAGTTCAGGCACCCTCTCCACTATTGCTAAGAGTCTTAGCTGGGGTCATCCTTGTGAATTTCTGGGAGTTTCTGTAGCACCAGATTTCTCCCTAACCCCATAATGGTTCCCTCTACCAAGATATCTCTTTCCTTGCTTTCCCTTCTGTCCTTCCCACAACTCAACCATCCTGTTCCCTCATGTTCTCCTGGCTCTCCCCTTTACCCCTTCCTCACCTTCCTCCCCCTAATTTACACAGGAGACCTTATCTATTTCCCCTTCCTAGGGGCATCCATACATGTCTCTCTTGGGATTCTCTGTGTTATATAGCTTCACAGGGGCTGTGGATTGTTATATTTTGTGCCTGGTTATCCCTTCTTTACATCTAATATCCACTTATTAGTGAGTACATACCAAGTTTATCTTTCTGGGTCTGGGCTACACACTCAGGATGGTTATTTTTTCCTAGTTCCATCTATTTGCCTGCAAATTTCAAGGTGTCATTGTTTTCTATCACTGAGTAATACTCAATTGTGTAAATACCACATTTTCTTTATCCACTCTTCAGTTGAGGGGCATCTAGGTTGTTTCCAGGTTCTGACTGTTACAAATAATGCTGCTATGAACATAGTTGAACAAATGCCCTTGTGGTATGAATGTGTATCCTTTGGGTATATGCCCAAGAGTGCTTTGCTGGGTCTTGAGGTAGATTGGTATAGGAGGTCTTTTTGTTTATGTGTTGCTTTCATTGATTGAATAAAGAAACTGCCTTGGCCTTTTGATAGGGCAGAACTTAGGTAGATGGAGTAGACAGAACTGAATGCTGGGGAGAAGAGCAGACAGACAGCCACCATGGAGCTGCCAGGTCAGACATGCTAAATCTTTCCCAGTAAGCCACGACCTCATGGTGACATACAGATTATTTAAAATGTGTTAAATCAATGTGAGAGTTAGCCAATAAGAGGCTAGAACTAATGGGCCAGACAGTGTTTAAATGAATACAGTTTCTGTGTGATTATTTTGGGTATAAGCTAGCAGGGTGGCTGGGAGGAAAAGCAGGCCATCTCTCCACTACAGTAGATTGACTCCCAATTTTCTGAGAAACTGGCATACAGATTTCCAAAGTGCCTGTACAAGTTTGTACTCCCACCAGCAGTGGAGGAGTGTCACCTTACTCCACATCCTCTCTAGCATAAGCTGTCATTAGTGTTTTTGATCTTAGCCATTCTGACAGGTATAAAATGGTATCTCAGAGTCCTTTTGATTTGCATTTCCCTGATGGCTAAGAATGTTTAGCAATTCCTTCAAAGTCTTTTGGCTCTGCTGAGAATTCTCTGTTTAGATATGTACCCCATTTTTAATTGGATTACTTGGTATTTTGATGCCTAATTTCTTGAGTTCTTTGTATATTTTGGAGATCAGCCATCTGTCTGATATGGTGTTGATAAAGATCTTTTCCCATTCTGTAGGCTGCTGTTTTGTCTTGTTGACCATATCCTTTGCCTTACAGAAGCATTTCAGTTTCACGAGGTCCCATTTATTAATTGTTTCTTGCAGTCTCTGTGCTGCTGGTGTCATATTTAGGAAGTGATCTCCTGTGACAATGCCTTCAAGGCTACTTTCCACTTTCTCTTCTATCAGGTTCAGTATAACTGGATTTATATTTAGGTTTTTGATCCTCTTGGACTTACTTGAGTTTTGGGCAGGGTAATAGATATGGATATATTTGCATTCTTCTACATGTCAACATCCAGATATGCCAGCAACATTTGTTGAAAACTCTTTTTTTTTCATTGTACAATTTTGGATTATTTGTTATATTGTATATCATTTAAAAGAACAAGTCAGAATTTAACCTGCACTTGGAAAATCTTAAGATTTATGCAAGAGAGAAAGAAAAAAGTTCAGAAAGAGTCAGAATAATATGATTCCCTTTTTAAAAAATTAAACATTTCCCTAGTTTATATGCTTGTGCACATATGTGTATACCTATATTGGTTTGTTTACAATTACAGAGCATGAGGAAAATTAACTGAGAAGGTGTGTCTGACTTGAGAAGGTAGGAGGGAGAGAGGCAAGAGAGAGCCTAGAAAAGATCATTCTAAAAATGCAAAAGAAAACCACATATGCATCTGTGGGTAAGCATGCTTGCGTGCGTACACATAAGGAAAACTGACAAATGCTTAGAATTAAGACAAGGAATTGTCTTAAGGAAGGAGACACAGAAGGTACAGCGAGATAAAGGAGGGGAGGAGGGGACAACCAGGTGGAAAGGTCCTTGGCAGTGACCACCAGCCTTTGCATACTTACACTTCCTCAACTTTCTACTTCATTTGGTCCAAGATTTTAAGTGGATTCTTCTACAACAACAGACACTTAAACAACTTTAGTTCAAAATATTATGGATTTTTTGATTTTGTGATTTTCATCCCCTTTCCTCCTGCTATTGTTGGGGTGTGGGCTGTCCCTGAAATTCATGTTGAGGCTTAATCTTTAGCATGAAAAGTTTAGATGTAGACCAGTCAATGGCTCTTAAGAATGATGCAGCCTCTGTCCTCATGCTTAGATTCGTCCCTTTGTGTGATTCAAGGAATCAGGGACACATGCAACGATTTATGTGTTCTAGGGTGTGAGTCTACTATACACACAAGCTTGCCCAAGTGTCTTTTGCACTCCTGGTCTCCCAGTTTAGTGGCCTCAGTATTTTTCTGATGTGAGAATGATCAGATGTAGTCCTTCACTACTGGAGCAGGACCATGAGCAAAATGAATTTTTTTTTTCTTTATAAGTGCTTCATCTGTGGTAACTATTGGAGGGGGTGGGGCAAGCTAGGGGCTGCAGAGATGGCTCTGCAGGTAAAGGGCTTGCAGCAAAAACCTGATGTTTGATTTCTCAAGATTCCATGACAGGAAGAGGGATTAGGCTTCTGAAAGCTGTCCTCTGACCTCCACTTGGGCAACATAGCACGTATGCCTATGATCATATCACACACACACACGCATGCATGCACATGCACACACAGTAATAATAATGAATAGAAATTTTAAAGATTAAAAAATGAAACCATGTCACCTCCATATCTCTGGCCACTTGAGAATGTCATCTACATGGCTCAGAATGGTACCTAACTATGTGAAAACATCATAACCTTATACGCCTATTTCTGAGTCTTTAAGAACTGTGTGGTGTATGCACATGTGTTTGTGGATGCACTTGCCCATGGAAGCAAGAAGTCAATGTTGGAAGTCATTTGCTACTTACCTTTATTTTATGTTCTTGAGAGAGAGTCTCCCACTGGACCTATTCCAGCAGGCAATGAGGCACCAGCATTAGGGTTACAGATTTATGTGGGTATGAGAAATCCAAACTCAGGTTTACACGCATGCACAAGAAGTCTTTACCATTTGATCCACTGCTCCAACACTACTTCTCTTAAAGCATTTTATAGCACATACAAAATTTAGAACAATCTATTCAGTCAGAGGTTTCTCCTAAAGAGAAACTGTTTAATCTAATAAAAGCTTGTTTTTGCAAAACAACAAAAGTTTTGATGTCTTGCAAGTAATAAAAAGCTAGAGACTGTTTCTTTTTATTAATTTTTATTGAGCTCTACATTTTTCTTTGTTCCCCTCCCTGTCTCTCCCCTCTTCTTCAACCCTCTCCCAAGATCCTGCCTGCTACCTGCACAATCACCCTCAGCTCCTCACCTTGATTCCGTTGTGGGCAGAGGTCCTAGGGAGCATCAATCTTTGGCCACCAGGACTAGATCAGGCAGATTTTTCTCTGGAGTATGAACTTGGGGGTACTGGCCTACCTTGCCTAGGTAAAGTAGGACAATAAACTCCCCCATGTCCTGTCTGTCCACAGTGTTGACAGGGTTCTGGCAGCAGGCAAGGTGAGGGGCAGTTTTCCACCCACATTTAAAGCTCCACGCAGAGATCTTCTGTGCCCCATTCAGATCTTAGGGCTGATGCCAGGAGCTGCAACTTTCTCTATTAAAGGGAGCTCTTCCTAACTTTTTCTGCTCTTCCCTTCCATTAAACATGTTAAATGCCATATTCAACAGATCTCTGAAAAGTTTGAAGGATCAGTATCTATTAAGTATATCTAAACTAAACAAACTCTGTTTCGTGTTAGTTGCTTAGTTTAGGTTTACCTTTGAAAACATACAGGAGGCTAAATAAAGCTAGTCCTGTGACTCATTGTGTTAGTACTTAGCATGACTACAAGGATATTTCTGAACTCATTAAAGAATTTAATCATTTAGAAAGAATTTGATCACTATTAGCTTGCATGTCTTAATTATCTTTAGTGGTTTACAATAAGTTAGTAGTTTTCATAAAATTAGGATTTTTACAGCTCTTTGCTGTTAAGTTTGAGGCTTAAGATTTGAGTTGAAGATTTAACTGAAGATCTTTATTTTTTATTGATTTTTATTGAGCTCTACATTTTTCTCTGCTCCCCTCCCTGCCTCTGCCCTACTCACTTAAACCCTCTCCCAAGGTCCCCATTGAGTGCATGTGATCATTGTCTTTCTGTGTCTGGGTTACCTCACTCAAAAATAATGTTTTTTAGCTCCATTCATTTTTCTGTAAAATACAAGATGTTATTTTTTTTCCTGTTGTGTAGTACTCCATTGTGTAAATGTACCACATTTTCCTTATCCATTCTTCGGTCGAGGGGCATTTGGGTTGTTTCCAGGTTCTGGTTATGACAAACAATGCTGCTATGAACATAGTTGAGCATATGTCCTTGTGGCACATTGGTGTAGGAGGTTCTTCTGTTCACGTGTTGCTTTCATTGGCTAATGAATAAAGAAACTGCTTTGAGCCTAATAGGGCAGAACTTAGGTAGGCAGAGAAGACAGAAATGAATGCTGAGAAGAAGGGCAGAGTGAGAGATGCCATGGATCTTCTGCCTGAGATAGAATCTTGCTGGTAAGCCACAGTCACGTGGTGATACACAGATTAATAGAAATGGGTTAAATTAAGATGTAAGAATTAGGGGCTGGAGAGATGGCTCAGAGGTTAAGAGCACTGACTGCTCTTCCACAGGTCCTGAGTTCAATTCCCAGCAACCATATGGTGGCTCACAACCATCTGTAATGAGACCTGATGCCCTCTTCTGGCCTGCAGGAATACATGGAGGCTGAACACTGTACATAATAAATATTAAAAAAAAAAAGAATTAGCCAGTAAGAAACTAGAACTTATGGGCCAAGCAGTGTCTTAATGAATACACTTTTTGTATGATATTTCAGTGTAAGCGAGCCAGAACAAAGACTCCCTCTCCTTACAACAGCACATTAACTGGAGATCTTTTAGCATCAAAATAAGCCATAAATTCAGTATGAACATTCTTCTCCTCTGAAACCTCTTGAGCCAGGCTCCCACAGTTCAAATAAAGCTCAGTATCATCATTTTCTACGTTCCTTCTAGTATGATCCATTCAACAGCATTCAAGGCATTCCATTCCTTTCCTAACACCTAGCCCCAAAGTTTCAAATTCCTCCAAACAAAACATGGTCGGGCCTATAACAATACCCCTGGTATCAACTTCTGTCTTAGTCAGGGTTTCTAGTGCTGTGAAAAGACACCATGACCACAGCAACTCTTATAAAGGAAAATATTTAATTGACGCTGGCTTCCAGTTTCAGAGGTTTAGTCCATTATCGTCATGGCAGCAAGCAGGAAGACATGATGCTGGAGGAGGAGCTGAGAGTTCTCTATCTTGATCTGCAGGCAGCAGAAGGAGACTGTGTGCTACACTGGGCATATTTTGAGCATATGAGACCTCAAAGCCCATCCCTACAGTAACACACTTTCTTAAACAAGGTCACATCTCTTACTAGTTGCAACTCCCTGTGGGCTACACATTCAAATACATGAGTCTATGAGGCCATACCTACTTCACCACTTGCCTTAATCCTGAGACTTCTCAGTGAACCCTCTCTTATGAAAGTTTCCATGTACTTCGCAGCCTCTAACAATAGAATATATTCTTATGCTTATTCCAAATCCCTCCTTCTTAGGTCCTTACCCTGAGCACTGCTTATCAGCAATAGATCTCATTCTTAATATAAAGGTAACAAGTGATTTGCTATCTCAATAGGAAGTTTCTATATAGTTACACCTAAAGTTTTGTTATAAATATGGAGACTTTTCCCCTACAGTTTAAGTGATATCAAGCTCTCTAGAAGTTTTGGTCCATTCTGACTGAGCAAGTCCTGCTCTATTGAGTTTTCACTTTCTCCTCTTCATGGTTTGTTCCCTGCCAGTGGTGATACCTGATGGACTCCACAACACTTTGCAAAGCTTTCCCTCTCTGATAGGAACTGTCACTGGGTCCTTCTCCTCAGCCAATTTTACATGTCACTTATAGAAATATTTGTTCTTGTTTAACATTTCGATGGCTATCTTCTGTCTTTCCCCCAGATACTGAGTCCCTTGAGGGCAACAGGATGGTATTATATCCATAGTACTGTTCCTTCATTAGCATAATTATGAGGACAAAACTGTCATTTAGAGTCTCTATTCTGATTTACCAAGGAAATGAATGGCTTGCCTAAACTTCCAGTCAATTGTTCAGTATATCAAAACCGTGTGGGGCCCTGGCCCCTGTCTCAGATACTTTTCTCTTCTATGGTACGTCTTATATGGGGCACTAGAGAGAGGGGCCACAGAGGACAAGTGAGCACAGCAGTCTCCTCAGCATCTCAAGAAGCTTAGAGCAATCTGAATCCAACCAGGAGCCTGAAACTGCACAAAAGTTAAAGCACTAAGAAGTTTACAATAAAGAATTAATGGGCTCTGATTTGAGGATGACTTTAATATTTAGTGTGTGTGTGTCCATGTGCACCATGGTGCACATGTGGAGATCAGAGGATAATTTGAAGAGTCTATTCTTTTCTTCAACTATGTGGGTGCCAGGGATTGAACTCAGATCACTAGTTTCAATGGCGCTTTCATCCACCAGCTCAAGGGTAGCTTTAATGTGAGGAAAATCCTACATAGTACTCTAGAACCGAAATCATCTCCAAGGAAAGACCAACACTGAACCTCAAGGATATAGCTAAGATTTCTCTGAAAAAGATGTAGTTACACGCTTCTGGACAGCAGAGAAACTTTCTGGTCCACAGTCAAAGCAAGCGGGAAACAATCATATGTAGGTCCTGCACTTTTATAAGATCTGATCCAGATCCAAGAACCCACATTATGTAGCTCACAACTGCCTAAAACTCAGGTCCAGGGGGAGGGGATCTGCAATCACATGACATAGTCTCGCACGAACATCCACAAATGAAAATGAATCTCTCTTAAACAGAAGCAGAGTTGGGCATAGATGGCAGTGCACACTATAACCCCAACACTAGGTAAGTGGAAGCAGAAAGACAAGCATTCAAAGTTATTTTAGGCAATGTAGAGGCAATCCTTGGCGGCAGGAGATTCCATCTCAAAACAGAAATCACAAGAAAACACATGGCTGATTTGAGTTTCGCAGACCTCAAAGCTCACCTCAGATGACACACTTCCTTCAATAAAGCCATACCTACTCCAGCAAGGTCACACCTCCTACCCGTATAATTCCCTGTAGGCTTATGCATTTTTCATTCAAAACACCAGAGTCCCATAGTGTCATCATGAAAATCTACTGCATTAGTTATTTGTCGCTATATAATTATTTCAAGATTTAGTAGCTTACTATTTCTCTGTGTGTGTGTACATCAGAATCCTAGACAAGCCTCATAGCAATTTCAGTATCACAGCTTCTCATGAGGCCTCCATCAAGGTATTGTCTAGGGCTAATTGCCTCACCTGAAGACTCAGTTGGAAAGTATTTGCTCCCAAGATCCCTGAGGTAATTGTTGGCAGGATTAAGTCCCTTAAAACCTGTTGGACTTGAAAGAGATATTTTGTTGTGTGGTGAAGCTGCTAGTAAGTTGTCCACAAACTCCTGTAAATAACTATTCCTGTAAGGAACCCTAATTAAACTCACTGGTTCACCAAAAAGATGTCAAAGCAGAAAGAGAACTCTCTGGAAAGGGGAAGATATATAATGAATATGTGTTAGTAAAATCTTAAAAAAAAAAATGAACTGTTGGATGAAGGTTAACGGTGTAACTCAAGGGCTTGCCTAGCATCTGAGGTACAAAATAGAGCCTCGGGTGGCTGGCGTTTACCTTCAGTTCCTTTCTCCCTTAGCATGTCCAGTCTATTTCCTCAGACTCAAAGGAAGCACAGCAGAAATACTAGACTTTTAGTGTGCTTCTGCCAACTTTCCAGTGTCCCACTCTTTAGAAGCACAGTGATGTCTAGCACACAGCTAAGTTCACAAGGATGAGCACAGCAGGAGCTGGAACCAAGGTGAGACTGGAAGCAGGCATCTGCCACAGTGGCTGGTGCTTTTCATTTCGATCTGGAATAATATATTTTCAAAGTTAAAATTATGAAGGAAATTATTACAAAAGCAATACCAAAAGAAGAAAAGCCCTTTACAGTTAATACTAGATAGGAAATGCTTCCTGCAATGTCTGCAAATTAATTAATTCTATAGGCAGATATGAATAGGTATTTGTGTTAGCATCTGCCCGGCATATACAAGTTACACATACACATTCCATACAGCCCATCCACAACTTATAGTGGTTTGATTTTCATGTATATTTGCTTTTCAATAGTATGAAGGTAATATGCATCCAATAGAAGGCAAGGATCAAATTTTAAACTTTGAACTTTTCTCAGGCTAGAAATTCACAGTACAATACTCTATTGTTTTGGTCACTTCTAAGTTTCTGGAAGTCTATTATAATTCTGAGCATGTTTAAAGCAGGCAGAATTATGAGTTCAGTAACCTTGGGGTATTAAATACAATACTTAGGATCCATTTATTGGTAGATAACTATATCTGTATAATATATTCCCCAATCATATGCATTTATAAATTATTTCTCAAAATTTTATATTATGTATTTCTGGGTAACCAAAACACTGTTGCACTATATTGCAATGATGAAAAAGTATACATTAAATATTAAGTTATGCCCACACTGCATATAAGACTATATAAGGGTCATTCTAATATTTCACATTAAAAGACTTGTTTATTTTTGTGTGTATGCATGTTTTGCTTTTATATATGCATATATGTATGTGTATACATGTGTGTGCGTGAGTGTCTGTGTGCACCACATGCTTGCAGTGGGTTCCTGTTGAGGCCAAAAGAGAGCATCAAAGCCTTTCTAACTAGCATTACAGATGGCTGATAGCTACTAAATACCAAGGAAGTATTGGAAATGAAAGCAAGTTTGAGCATCAAGTGCACTTAACCACTGAGCAATCTCTCCAATCTCTGTGGTACAATTTCTTATCTATGCATGGTACCCTTCTAAGGCTAAGAGATTGCAGAAATTTATATGCTACATTATTGTTAGTTTGACATATTCTTATTAAATGCATGCTGTGTGCCAGTCTTACACTTGGCACTGGAAATAGGGAATAAAGTAACAATTGAGACAGCCAAACACAAGAAGCCGCTGTACTTGGATGGACAAAAACATATGTAAACAGATCAACAATAAAGCCAGTGATTGTGATAATTGCTACAAAGAAAAGCCAGATGGTTATGGTAAGAACAGTGGGTAGTTCAGTGTTGAAAAAGGATGTTTTTGGATGAAAAGTATATTTGCCATGAAATCCAAAGAATGTCAATGAACTAATTTTCAAGGAGGTAGGGAAATATACTCCAAGCAGAAGGGAAGGTAAGTACAAAGGTAGTGTGGTAAGTTTGAATGGAATTGGCCCCCACGAGTTCATTGAGAGTGTTTGTTTGTCATTTGTCGGAGTAAGTATGACCTTGTTGGAGGAAGTACATCAGTGTAGGGGCAGGCTCTGAGGTCTTGTATGTGCCTAAGTCAGGCCCAGTGTCTCAGCCGACTTATTACCTTCTGATCAAGCTGTAGCCTGCACCATGTCTGCCTGCACACCACCGTGTTCCCCGTCATGACGATAACAGACTGACCCTTTGAAATTGTAAGGCACACCTCAATTAAATGTCTTCTTTTCTAAGAGTTGTGGTGGTCATGGTGTCGCTGCACAGGAACAGACACCCTGATTATGACAGACGGTAAGAACACTCTGCAGCAAAGAGTTTGAGAGACTGAGAAATGTAAGAGTTGGTGTGCTTGGTACATGGTGGCAACGGAAAAAAAAATGTGTAAAATCAGCCTGGGGATGAGGAGCAGAGATCTGTGTGTGGAGCCCAGAGCCAGAAAACAGATTTGGAATTTAGTTATAGAAATGACACAACTGATTCACATGTGTTAAGTCTCTGATTCTGTGCCATGAATGAACAAGTGTCTAAGCTCAGCAGGAACAGCAGGAGCAGTGGGGAAGCTGTATGGGGTAGACAGAAGCTGGGCAGTGATGGCTCCAAGCAGATCTCCAGCAGGGCCATTAGAAAGAAATGGGTGGTTTCAGCAATCATGTCTGAAAGGTTAGACATGAAGAGAAAAAAAGAATAGAATACTCTTTTGGGAAGGCAGGCATTTGCTGAAGCTAGGCAGAAAGGACACAATGCCCCATGCCTATGAGGACTTCATAGCCAATATGCGACACTTCTTATTCAGCTACGTAGGATTCATAAAGCTGAACCTCAAGGGACAAAACCTGTTAAAAATATCAATTCTAGTGTCATCAGCAAATAGGTAGCATTTGAACCAAGAGATCAATATGGCAAAGTTGGAAATGAAGACGTAATGGTGTACAGGAATAAGCCCAAAGTATTGAACATGAAGAGCAAATGGGCAAGGACAAGAGGAGACACGGGAGGAGGAACTGGCAGTAAAGATTTAGTAGAAAGGAAAACCAAGTAAATGCGATGTCAGGGAGTTCAGGAGAGGAAACTCTTTGAAGAAAAGGGAACAGAATCAGATGATGCTGACCTAAACACTGAGACATGTCCTTCTCATATGGAAGGTCAGAAGTGTTGATGACCTTCATGTGGGTAGTTTTGAAAAAAAGTATTAGGAATAGATATAGAATCTGAATGGGTAAATGCAGCTTAAGAGGAAAAAAAACAAATGATTTGAGAAATACTGGATTAAAGGGAAACTTAGAGTCAATAGCATTACTATCTGAGTAACTCACCCAAAAGAGCTCTCAGGAACAGTAGAAAGATGTCGGTCAATACTTGTGAATGATAAGATAGATCTACTAAATGTACATTTATTAAGTTCTCTATTGTATGTAAATCACTGATAATACTCTGCAAAGCAGAAAATGAACTGTTAGAGTTTCTACCATGTGACAGTCACTTGTCTCTTTAGACATAAAAGATTCAGCCCCTTCCAACACAACATGGCATATTCTAGGATAGAGACAGAGACATGAACCCAGACAAAGGACAGCTGCTCAGAGGTACCGCTATGGTGGAGCCTAAAGACAAAGATTTAAGCACCTACTATATAGGCCAGACTCTCCTTCAAACACAGTACAGATATACACATATTAGTACCCGAAACAGTGAAAAAGAGGTGTTATTATCTCTATTTTACAGACTATGAAATAGAGACATTTAGTTTAAACCTCCCAAGACCATCCATCCACCCTCTGGACACTGTAGTCAGGACTCAGAACTGTGGGTAAGACTTCACACTATATCTTAGTCATCACATCTTAAGGTGTGACCCCAGAGCAGTGGCATTTTTATCACCTGAAAACTTGTGAGAAATGCAAATTTAGGATCTTATAATGGCTCACCAATCTGAAATGGTAGAAAAGGCTCTACAGTGCCCTTTTAGTAGCCCCTTCCATTGTGATCATGCCGAAGACGGTGAGCTAATGCCGTCCTAGATAGTACCTCCAAAAGTTATGCAACCTGACAAACTAAAGTGGTTAAGACATCAGGAGGAGAGAGCAGCAGAGGGGCAAGAATGAACACAACATATGTGACAGCTGGTAGCCATGAACTAATCCCCTTTCTGCATCCACCTCACTTCCAGCCACTGAGCTAGCATTCAGTTTTGTGCAGTAGTGGCCTGTTTGGCACAGGTGTGACCTATCAATACTCTTTCTCCCCATGCCTTGCATTTGTTGCAATAGGGGTCTCTGAAAGCTTGTTATAGGATGCCCATAGAAATCACCTTGACACCCACACTCCTTCTGAATCCACCCACCTTCCAGCAACAGAGTAGACAGGATGAATGTTGACAACTCATTGAGACCTCTTTTCCATTCTCTTAGCAGGTAAGTCTGTGGTGGCATGTGTCAGGAAATGGAGTGACGAGGGATGCCAACCAGAACCATGAAGGAAGCAAATACTTATGGGACACATGGAGGCAGCAAAGAAGCCTGGAAGCATGGTGCCAAGGACAGTAGAATTAATACTGCTGAATTCAGCTTCACATAAGCCAGAAGACAGAACATTTCCAGCAGAGAATGCAAACAACACTGAAGATTCAAGGAAGGTAAGAACTGCAAAGCATGGATTTAGTAACTAACACATTACTGGTAACTGCTGACTCTGTTGAACGCAGTTTCCATTGTAACCATGAAGGACAACCTACAGGATGCTGAGTCTTTGAAGAAATATGTCTACGCTACAGGAAGAGATAAATACGGAGGTAGCTGAAAAAAGCAGACAAGAGAAAGTTGCTGATTTCTTATCTTCAGGAAAAGTCAAAAACCTTTATGATCTATTGGGCCAAAAGGAGGCAAAGATATAAGGCTGAAGAGGGGCAGGATAAGTGACAGGGTAACATCTCTTAGCAGGGAGGACCTAGCATCCTTATGACGGAGGTCATTTAGGAGGAGAAATTCTGGTCTCATTGCCACTAAAAAACAAGAGGGAATGCGAGGAGAAGCAGCCACACATGGGTGCAGACAGTGACTGAAAGGTGCCTGGGATGGCAGTCTGGGATTTCTGTGTTCTATATGAAGCAGGAATGACAGTCATCTGCTACTGGGAAGGGAGAGAGATTGAGTCTCAGGAGAACATGAAGTAGGAGGTGTGAAGAGGGCCTGAGTGAAAAAATGGGATAAACTGGGAACAGTGAATCAAGTACCAGAACAGGCAAAGCTTTGAGAGGCTTCTCTGCTTTATTCAAATCTATCTCTTACTGTTTCATAAGAATGAACAGAGTGAGCTTATGTAGACTTTCCCCAGATCACAAGAGTGGGAATATGTGACTGTCTCTCACTTGGTATGGGCTCCAAAAAGGGAGGAGTGAACACACTGAGCAGCTGCAAGCCTCTTTCCCGTCCCTGCCACCACCATCTGGGTTTTTCACAAAATGTTTATTTTATCTATAGTCCAGCTTCTTGCCCTACAAGACTGGCTCTTAAAACAAGATAACATAAAGTCCATTGACAGACACTCAGCATGGGGCAGTGTGGGCCTCTTCCCCTGACCCCTTTATCTGGGGGGCAGATTGGATTTTTTTCTTCCTGGGTGTGATCATCTCTAGAGGGTGAGGTTGGTTGTCTTGAGGGAGAATCTACTGGGTAGAGTTTGGATTGTTAGCAGATGGACACACACACACACACACACACACACACACACACACACACTTGGCTCAGGGCGGGGCTGGAAAAGTCAAGGGGTAAACATGGTTTCATAAACTATGCTAAGCAGAATCTATAAGAAAGTCTGTAGAATCCAAAATTAATATGAATAAAAATTTTTTGGAAATATGCTGCACTTGGCTGTGAAGGAAACTCCTGAATGGAGTCCTCTCTGCAGAGACTGACCACTGATCGGCATTTCAGTACTGGGGAGGGGTTGGAATTTTGCAGGTCCAGAGGCTAACCACCTTATCTTGTTCTGGACCCTTGGTACAGCCATTGCTTGGCCCACAATACCTTGACAGCAGATAAAACCCTTTTAGAATCTACTGACTTAATGGGCAATTACCTCCTACCAACCCTCAGATAGCATCTTCAACCTATAGAAAAGCTTCCTCATTTTGATTACCTGTCTCTCTGATGGACCCACGAATGAAGTGTAAACTTGTCTTGCTTTATGACTTTCTCTGTTCTGTAAAACTACAAAAGCTTGGTGAAAGTGCTTCTATGTTGGAACATGAAATTTGGGGTAACCTGTGTTCCCGGGCAATGGTCACTCAGAATCATCCCAAAATTAACTATCTCTTATTCCCTTTAAGATGACAGATGTGGGTTTTGTGTCAATACTAACTTTTGCATAAAGATCTGGACAATTTTGAATATGTATTTCCCAGAGCAAGAGGATAAAACATACTACAACTTGCTACTTTTTTCTCCGGATTTCAGATTTTTAAATATTTAGACATGGTTGCATAAGCATCTATTGTTCTCATGCCTCAGACCTCACAGAGGTTAGAGTGGACCTGAGTGTAACACAGGTGGTGTAACTGCCCTGTACCAACAGGTTTACTTAGGGCTCTCCTAAGGTCCTGCAGCGCTGGGGGCACCCGATCTGGGACTGCTCCGCTCAGCTGTGGTCTGCAGCCTTCGACACTGGGCACAGCACTCACCCTAGCTGCTGACTAGAACTGCCAACTGTTGCTTACACGGGGTCTGGAAATAGGGCCCTTCACTTCTGGAAAAAGAGGCTGTTCCAGGCTCCTCAGATCCCTCTGTCCATTAAAAGACTCAAATTTAGCAAGGAAAGGGAAACTTGTGACTCACTCATTTCAACCATCTTCCCCTGTCCCATACTGCACCCTTCCACATTGTACTTTCTCTCACAATTCCTAATACAGATGTCACCATTTACTGTTCTGATGAAGAGTTTGTCTTCAGTGATTTATCCAACTTTTTATCTGTTGATCCTTTGGCTACCTATGACTTTGGTAGAAGAGATAAAGTTTGTTTGCTATGATTTTGGGAAATATGAAATAACATCTTTAGGGTCATGTGTTTGGAAGAATCCACATTTCAGTGCAGCAACTGACTCAGGGACTTGGCTCCCAGCCTTTTTCCCTTGTTGTAGATTCTGATCTTAAATGATTTTTCCACCCATTACAAATTCATCTTTCTTTTCATAGTTGGACCATGAAGAGATTATTGCATCAAAAATGTAAGCAGCACTCCACAACTATTCAATGATATTCCCTTCCAAATCTCAGGAGGCCGCCACCACATCTCCCTCCCAGGAGTTTGTTGACATAGATAGCTGCTGTGCACACAAAGATGTTGCTTCTATTTCCTTTGTGAAATCACTCCAGAGCTTTTGGACCAAAGACAAGCAGGTGTTG
Organism: Dicrostonyx torquatus; assembly: GCA_028555095.1. Taxonomy (NCBI): domain Eukaryota; kingdom Metazoa; phylum Chordata; class Mammalia; order Rodentia; family Cricetidae; genus Dicrostonyx; species Dicrostonyx torquatus. The sequence goes on from JAQHUG010000015.1 coordinate 8,920,032, forward strand.
TCCTATTTACACTATTAATTTGATGTCAAAATTACGCAGTCTATCACATCCCTCAGCTAATGGAGACAGACTACTCCAGGATCAATTAGTCAGCCACAAATAAGGCTGCATTTCCGGGTTCTAGAGCCATGCACGTGCAGACAAGCCCTCAGGCAGAAGTGCCTGATGTTAAAGCCCTCCCCTCACCCCGTGTGACCCACATGCTCACATGAGTGGTTACATCCACTGTGACTCAGCTAAGCCCTTGCGCACAGGCATGCATCCATCATCTGCGTATGACATAGTCATACAAATACCCTGTATGCATGCACCCTCTCTCTCTCTCTCTCTTGTTCCCTCCCCTCTCTCTCTTCCCCCCCCCAACTCTGCACACCGATTCCCGAGGCCTGGTACATGCCCCCTCTTATAAACTCCTAAGTGGGTTTGTTGCATGTTCTGTGTTTCCTTCTCACTCATGCCAGGTAATTTCAATCATACTCTTGCAGTAGAACCTATTCTCATGGTTAATTATTTATGAGAAGAAAAAAGCAAAAATAACAACAACAAAAAACTAAATATTCACTTGTAATCTGTTAAAAAATATTTAAGTGTTGACAGCATCATTCCATGTGCTAGGGTCCCAGAATTAACGAAAAGGGGAAGTGAGCTGCGCATCTTTCTGCTTCCTACCTGCAGATGCAATGTGATCAACCTCCTCAGTCTTCTGCTTCCCATCACGGAAGACCATGCACTCAAACTGAGATCCAAAATTACACCCAACTGGTTTCCATACGAGAAGCTGCTTACAGGCTTACTTACCATGGCTTTCTCAGCTGGCTCTCTTATAGCATCCAGGACCACCAGTCCAGGGGTGGCAGCACCCACAGTGAGCTGAATTTTCCTACACCAATTATCAATCAAGAAAATGCACCACAGGCCAATTTAGTGAGAACATTTTCTCAGTAGAGGCTCTCTCATCCCAACTGACTCCAGCTTGTGTCAAGTTAACCTAACACAACACATGTACTAGGAAACAATCAGCACAGCACATGTACTAGGAAACAATCAGCACAACACATGTACTAGGAAACAATCTTTTTCACATGTGCAAAGACTCAGACACTTAACCAGGAATTTAGTCTTCACAAAAAAATTTACATGAAAGTACTTTTATAAAAAATTATTTGATCACGTTTTCTAAAAAAAATTAAGAACAAATTCAAGAGAGACTTAAAAACAGTAGGGCCATGGGAGAAAATGGAATTAAGTAAGAGAGCAGTGAAAATAAATCTCAGAGGCCAAAATAACCAGCAAGATCTGAGAAAGGGGAGTCCAAACGTAAAGAGAAAGCAGAGGACAAAGGGAGTTTCTCACACGGAAGGGACACTTTGAACGACAGATGAAAGTAGTAAGTTCTGTGAAGAGTTTGGTCACATAGGTAAACTGGATATAAGCATCTTTTATCTTTTTCAGTATGGCTGGCAATGAACTCAAGACCCTAGGTGACAACCAAGATCTAGGAGGAGGATGAAAACCCACTTCTGGACAAACACCACTAAATGCACCAGCAAAGACACAACAGAAAGACTAAGAAGCTGCCTGTGAGGGACTGCAGCACAGGTTTCTCCCGTACACTACAAGACCTCATGGTGTTAATAAGATTACAGCAGTAACTACATGGACCAGTGAGATAACTCAGAAGGTAAAGACACTTGCTGCCCAGCTTGATGACTTGAGTTCCATGCCTAGGATCTGTGTGGTGGATGAGAGATTAATAATCACAGAAGGCATACTCAGACTCTACAACACACATACCTGATCTACTAGAAGTACCCCACTCTTGTCAAACTGACAGAAAAGTTGAACCCTAAGAATGGAATGAAACACACTGAATCAAGCTATCTTAATTACTACCAAAGAAGTAACAAAGGAACTGGAAACATAAACGTATAAACAGTATCTGTAACAGTCAGGGTTCTCTGGATGAACAGAATGGATACAATGAACATAACATAAAGCGAATTTATTAGATTGGCCTACATGATATTGTCTGGGTACTCCAACAATGGCTGTCTTATAATAGAGAGGTCAAAAACCCAGCTGCTTAGTTCAGGAGGCTGGTTGTCTCAGCAGTCTCTATCTGGTGCTGAAGGCCCAAATGATTCCTGCAAAGATACTAGTCTTCAGTCCATACTGATGGCCTGAAACTGGTTTCTAAAGTCAGCACAGGAATGCAGCAGCTGTAGCAACAGAGTAGCCGATGAACCTATCAGAGACAGTGAAAACACGCAGGCAAAGCAGTTTCCCTCATTCATCATCTTTATCTGAGCTGCAAGTGGAATGTGCCCCACAGACATCTTGCCTATTTCAAACAGTCTGATCAAGCAAACCGTTAATAGGGCTGGAAAGGCAGTTCCCACTCACATGGTTGGCTCACAACCATCCAACATTTCATCTCCAGAGGATCTGATGCCTTCTTTTGCCTCCTCAGGCACCAGGTATGTACATGGTACAAATACACACGTTCAGGCAAAATGCCATACACATAAATAATATAAATACAACTAAAAACTTAAATAAAACAAATAAAATCATCCACAAGCATGCCCAGTAACTTGTCTTTTAGATGATTCCAGAACCAGTTGACAACCTACATAAATATCACAACATCGGTCCAAACAGAAGTGAAATGTCAATTTACAAATACAAGAAATGTGAAAATACAAGTGGCATGACTCTTCCAAAAATTTGTAATTCTCTAGCAACTGATTCCAAGGTTACTGCAGTAGAAAAATAATAACAAATGATTCTTTCCAAAGATCACCAAATTCTGGAAAACTTCTGAAAGCCCCAAATACAGGTAATTCCTACCTGTTATGACGTGTTACTGACTTGTTCTGTTCCTTTAACAGACAAGCCCCACCTTCAAGCCTGAGTTCTCTTTTTTGTCTCTCCCCAGAAAAGGTAACTTCTCTCCTCCCCCCACTCCCACCTCTCTCTCTCTCTGCTCTTCTCCCTTCTCCCTTTATTCCCTTTCCCCTCCATAACCCACTAAATAAATACACACTTTATCTGCATGGCTTGTCTAGCCATCTGTCTCTCACCCGCCGTGGCTCCTCATGGGACCGGCTGCCCCACCAACTACCCACTGAGGTCTCTAACACATTGCCTCCCACCTGCCTGGGACCTAGACCCGCAGTGGGCCACTGCTGCCCTGCAGGGAACTGCACGATTTTACTTAAACCATTACACTACCCCCTCTAGTTACTAACCAGAGCAAGATAGGAAGATCCTACTGCTGAAGATGCCACATGCCCTGGTAGTAGTAGATGGAGAAATCAATCTAGAAATCAGAAATTAGCCCCAACAGTGTCCCCCATAGTATCTAAAGGTGCTATGCAGGCTTCTGAAGGATAACTTATCAACTGCTTCACTCAGCTGTGGGCCCTGGATGCAACATTACTGACTGGCCAGTCTGGTGCAGTGGTAACATGTCTATTACAGGGGTATCCAACTACTTGGTGGTTGGTTTTGTACAACTCCTCTTATCCATGCTCGTGTTAGTAGCCTTAATCGAAGTCACTGCTGTCCTTTGATGATACTTGACTATCAAAAAGTAAAGAACAGTCCCTTTGGCCAGAATGTCCTACTCATATGTATGAGGTCCTTTATTCGGTGTTTTTCACCAGACATGTTGTTCATCATGACAGACCTGACTGGTATGGTTTCACTATAAAATCCTTTTGCCAACATGTGATAAAATGGGAATTCGCAGCCTGCCAGGTGTGATGCTGGGGAGACTTCACTTCCTTTACTACAAGCTATCTCACTTGTCCACAGGAATATTGATACCGTTCTTGTGGGGTTGTAAGGGGCTATGCAGTTGGCACAACCAAGAGCTATGGCAGAAGTTCTCAAGCTACAGCTGCTAGTTTCCATTTGACCAAATTACAGCTGCTAGTTTCCATTTGACCAAATTCCTGCCAAGCTTTCTGACCCCAGTACCACAGATCACCCTTTTTCTTTCATCTTACGCTAATTCTCTCCCCGAGCTGAGTCTTCCTCTTTACCATTTCTTTAAGTTCTTTTCTGTTACTGCTCATCCCAAAGCCAGATCCACATGCGATCGATCACGTTTGGTTTCTATCAGGAACAACCCAGTTTAAAGAAATGACTTCTGTGGTTTCTAAACCACATGTGGGGACCTAAGGAAGCAACTACACTATACTCTCTCACCTTTCTGTAGGCTGAATAAACTCAGCAGGGATGTTCTGCTGTGAGGGGTTTCTTGGGAGCTGAGATGCGTGTGGCTATATGTATGTAGCATCATGTGAGCTCCACCATAGGATAGCCAGATTTATATATGTCCAAGTGGGTATCGTTAAATTACAAGACTGGAAGCTAACAGACATTTTAAATCTTGGTGTCATTGGGTAAGATTATCCCATCCACTATGTTTTTCTGGTTACACAGTCTCAAGGCACCATTCATATGGAAGATCATTACTAGTTCCAAAAGTGGGGAAGCAGGCATGATAGGAATTATGGCCATTTTTACCCATTCCAAAAAGGTTTAACAAAACTTTCTATTATATTGGCATATTGACCTTCTTGGCAAAGGCTTTGCCATGGTGACTTGGGAGTGAATGGACCTCTTAGCTGTATAGCAGGGCTTCAGAACAAACTGTGTTTCAGTTTTATTAAGCCATGCTTCCTTTGACTCCATTTCCCAAGATATGGAGAAAAGTGGACCTTCAATTTGCTCTTAGAGAGACAAGTAGGCAGGGTTTAAAACAAAAGATGAAATACCAACTACCATTTGCCTGATTGCTGATATAAAGCAAAGGGTAAGCCGGGGGGGGGCAACAAAAAATATGAATGCTAACACCAAACCCATTTTCAGCTCCTTGCTAGGAGGAACTGTAGCAGCTAGCACTGAATTTTTACAGCATCTATTTCTGCCACATATTTCCACTCACCTTGGGGTGGCAGTTTTTCACACCACTGCAGGACCAGGTGCAGAAGTGAAGTGTGCCAGGGCTGCTATCTGTAGATCAAAGTGCTTCTCAAGAAGCAGGAGAAACAGCCTAACTAGATTCCTTTATATAAATGTCAACAATTAGTTACTATCAGAATTGGACAAAAGCCATGGGTAGATTCATGCATTGTTCATTCAGAAATCTGTGTTGAGAAGATTCTGATACTGGGCAAATGCTGCCACCAATTTCAAGGCCTAAGCATGATGAAAGGCAGCAGTGAGAAGTGCATCTTCAGAGGGTGACTGTTAACCTGCAAGGTCAGTTTCACTAAAGGAGCAGCACCTTGAGCTCTCTGCTGTCACGCCCATAAGTGACCACAGAAAAACTAAGAGTATGGCTTCTGGATTGAAGAAACATCTTAGCCGGTAAAGGTTTCTGTCACCAAGCCTTGGTTCAAGTCTCAAGACTCACATGGTGGGAGAACATGGACTCTGACAAGTTGTCCTCTGATGGTGTAGGAGGGTTCTTCTGTATTTCTGTGCTTTGATTGGTTAAATAAACAGGATGACTGGCCTGTAAGATAGGACACAGCCCTTAGGTGAACAGAATAGACAGAACAGAAGGTGGTGAGAGAAAGGAAGTGAGACGCCATGATCCTCCGCCCGAGATGGATGTACCTTAAAATCATCCGGTAAGTCACCACCTCATGGTGACATACATACTTTTATAATGGGTTGAAATAAGATGCAAGAGTTACCCAAGCAAAGGCTAGAGATAATGGGCAAGGCAGTATTTAAATGAATATAATTGTCATGTGCTTATTTCTGGCATAAGCTAGCTGGTGGCTGGGAGCCAGGCGCCGGGAAAACGGCCCCACTTCTCGGCAGCGGGACACAGCTGCCCCCATTTACAACAGTTTGGCTGCCCAACGTGGTCAGCTACATCCACTTATAAACCTGAGGCGGCTTTAAAAGGAGAGAATTTAACACAGCTTTTTCCTGTTTGTGGATGGAGTGCCACACAGAGATTTCCTGACTCAGCAAAGCATCACTGTGGCAGTTTTAAAATGGGGCTTTCTGGTCTGTGCTGCCAGCGTGACCTCTGACTCCAGCGGGAGACAGAGCCTTTGGATGGGGTTTTCTGAGTAAAAAGCAATGACTTGCTTGCTTGATGACAATGTGGGCTCGCTGTGTGCACTGTGTGCCTGGAACTGCACAACTCAGAGGCACAAGCAGCTTCAAGCACAATGTGCATGGCTCGGGGACACAAGCGGCTCCGCCATGTTGGACTGGGCGGAGCAAGCAGGCAGCACCTGTATTTGACCTTGTCACAGCTTAGATTCTTAAGATCTTAGCATTTTAAAAGCACAAAACAAAAGTACTCCTTGATAGTAAAAAAGTACAGATCCGCAATAGGCAGATTCAGACATAAAAGACCTATAAATAGGTCACAGTGTTGGATGGGTGTACGTAGTCTTGGGAGACTGAAAAAAATATAGAGTAATAAAGTTAATGCCTTTAAAGAAACAGATTACAGATAGTTATAGATTAAAAGAAATAAAAATAAGCCACGTAAATGGAAAATTCACAGAATGTCTGGATTATGTATTTTATTGTGTTCTCTTTAAATTTTTTGATTGTGAAGGACCTAAGTAGAGAAAGACATCTCATTATATGGATTGCCAAGCTAAACCAGCATGGATATTATAAAGGTGTTATTGCTTCACAATTTGGGTCTAAGGATATGATGCTTTCTGAAAGAGGTTCTTTTGTTTTCATAGAGGATGAGAACCTATGGATCTCTATACCAATCTGGTATGAGAGACCACGCCCTCCTGAAACATTGCCATGAACAACTTCAGAAAATTACTTCACTCAACTGCTGAGATGTACCTGCCACACAGGTTATACCATGAAAGACCTAATTAACATCGCCCCCATACAGTAGGAAGAAGTTTGGAGATAACTTCGTCCATATTCCCAAACATTGTTTATAAATGCTTTTTATTACATTTAAAGGGGGAGATGGTATAGATATGAATAACTTGCATTGGTATAAATTTTGCTTTATTGATATAAACTTAAAGTCAGTTTTGTTATATGTATATATGTTTCTGATCTTAAGGTATTGATTGTGTACTTCATAAAAATATAATGTATAATTAGGAAATATAGGCTGTTAATGGATAATCATCTATAATAGTTAAGTTTATAGTCATGTTAGTTAGATTTTCTAGATATGCATAGATATATTTCAGTTAGATAGACATTCTTCATATCTTTCAAAGACTACAGAACATGGCATTTACTGTTTTAATAACTTAGGGATTTTCATGACAATGAGACATGTCTGCTCCTGGCAGCACCAAGCTACTTCAAGAGGAAGATGGGCATCAAAGAGGCTCCTTATGGAGTTTGCTAGCCATTTGGGCAAGAAACTGTTCTTGCCTGGACTGCTTAAATGGACACAAAGAACCCACAGAAAGAGGACTGCTGAACTTGCCTAAAGGTGAGATGATCTTTCAGGGTTCCTGCTTCATGAGTCTGCGAGACATTCTGCAGGATACAAAAGAAAGTGACTTTTTCCTGCTTCATGGAAATGTCTGCTGGATGCTATGGGCCTGTAGGCTGAAGATGGATGCCCTAATGGTACAAAGGAACTTTGGGTGACTGTCCAGGCAGCGAGATGTCTCTGTCACTTGTAGAGTTTTGGAAGTTGCTTATTTCTTGTTTACTTAGGTAATATTATATCCTTCTGGAGTCTTTGATGGAGTTGAAGAATGGATAGTTATAGTTTTCCTTAGTTATGATAAAAGATAAGATATAAATATTGTAACTGTAATTCTTGCTTGATAACTGTCTTGTTATATGTAATTTTACTATGTTAAAATGAAAGCCTTTCTTTTTTGTTTAAACAGAAAAAGGGGAAATGGTGTAGGAGGGTTCTTCTCTATTTTATGTGCTTTCATTGGTTAATAAAGAGTATGCCTGGCCTGTAAGATAGGACACAGCCCTTAGGTGGGCAGAGTAGACAGAACAGAGTTCGGGGAAGAAAGGAAGTGTGCGAGACGCCATGATTCTCCTGCCCAAGATTGATGTACCTTAGAATCGTCCGATAAGTCACCACCTCGTGGTGACATACTTTTAATAATGGGTTGAAATAAGATGCAAGAGTTAGCCAAGCAAAGGCAAGGAAGTATTTAAATGAATATAATTGTCATGTGGTTATTTTGGGCATAAGTTAGCTGGTGGCTGGGAGCCAGGAGCTAGGAAAACGGCCCCACTTCTCAGCAGCGGGACACAGCCTCCCCATTTACAACACTCTGAGTTCCACATGTGTCCCATGTTCTCAGACAGCCAGACACATACACAGAAAACAAAGAAATACAATGGTAAAGTTTAAAAATCCGGTTTCCTGCTAATTGGATATATATATAGTGTAAACATAAACAACCTGAATGGCTACTGCATTTTCTTTAACTGTTTTCCCAGCAGGATGCCTGAAGCCAACAGTTAGATTCACCTAAAACCACTAGAGGGCTCTGGGAGACTTGGGCAAGCTACAGTATCCAGTCATAGACAGGATTGCTTATCTAAGTACTTGATGGAGAGCATGGCTCTGAGTGAAGAAGCCTGAAAAACGCTTTCAAAGAAAACATGATGTTTTATATAAGTGTCAAGACCATAAGAAGAAAGCAATCACCATGATCAGTGGTTGTGATTTTTATGGGTATTCCCCAAAGAACTACCTTAAAGGCCATGTTAAAAGGTGGTAGGATATGTACATTGGGCCTAATGAGAGGTCCTTGGGTCACTGGAATAAACCTTTGAGGATGTCTTTGTTTCCTGGCCCTTAGGTAAGCAACTCTGTCCTACTGCATGACCCCTTGCACTGAGATTACTACTCCTACCAAGCAAGTCCATCAATAGTATGGGTTACTCAGTGCTGAGACAGAACAGCATGTGCTGAGATACCAGATGCCAGTCTAGGCAAGAGAGAGAAACCTTATCTCAACCAAATCACAACCAGGAATAATGCCAGAGAGCAGGAGATCTTCATAATCCAGATTTATGCAATGTAATCAACTCACGGCTAAAATTTGGATAAACCTACCATTACTTATCTGACACCAATTATGGTTATAGAAGTGATGAGGATGATAACAGGGAAGACGGAAAAAAAGTTTGATTTTATATATATAAAATTATGTGCATATTTACATATATTTCAATCCTTCAGCTTGACAGTGTTCAAGATGATAAAATTTTCCTGGATATTGATAATTGAGATGAGAAAGTTTAAATCAAAACATTGTATTTTGGATAGTAAATACTGATCTATAAGTGCTTGCCTGGCAAAATGGACAGCAGATGGAGCTATTCAGATCCCTAGAACACATGATAAAGATATACAAAAAACAAACAAACAAACAAAAAACATTGCATCATGTGATTGTAATTCCACCACTGCAAACACAAACAGATCTCTGGGGCTCCCTGGCCAGCCAGACTAGAGAAAGAGGTGAGCACCAAGCCAATAAGATATTTCAAAAGATTAGGTAGACGGATTCTTGTGCAATGATACCAAAGACCTCCACACACTTTGACTTACACAGGTGCATGCACACACATCCACATGCTTATACACAAAACACAAAATTTTTAAAAAGCATAATTTGAAGTAAAAACAAAAAAAACCCAATATAATGAAAAATGCAATCAAGACTCAATAGCTCCCTCTGCTGTCCATTTCTGCAATTGTTGCTTGATTTATCTTTTTAAAAAACTGGAAGCCAGATTAAGACAATTTAAACAGAGCTCCTGCAATGCCTGACACTTTTTTTTTTTTTGAAGCCTGTTCCTGTATCATTAGTTCAGTCCTCCTGTATGCTAGAGTACAAACGAAGACTGGCTAGGTTCCTAAAGATCAACATCTATGCTTAACTTGTATAAACAAATTTGGTCATCATTGAAATCACTAGCTGCAAGAAGTATCTGTAGGGTCTATATTTTGATACAGAAAAAGAACAAACAGTAGTCAAGATAGGGATAACAGAAGTTCTCAGACGAGCCAGGGCTATCCCCGAATCTTCAAGATGCCACCAGGAGTCATTCTTATTAATCCATTTACCAACTTTAAAATCATTCTCTGTTTTACAATACATCAGTTAGCAACTGAAAATATCTTGCTCATAGCTGTCTTTGAAGAAGCAACTAGAAAGTCTAGGCTTACAGTCCTGTTGTGGTCACTAGCTGGGAGATAATTGGGACTGAGGCAAACTCTGTAAATGGCTGAACAGTGATTATATATTTAAGTTCACTGGAATGTGCAGGTCAGGAGGCAAATTGCCAATCTAGTCTTCTTTAACCTTACAAAGTGTCAAATTGCACAGAACTGCTCCGTTAGTCACAGCTAGCTCCTGACATGACTCCTGCCTGGAAATCTATATCCATAACACCCTAAGCTAGGAAAATAATTTTTATTCTTTTGAGCACTGGGTAGTCATTTTTGTTATCAAAGGAAAAGCAAGACTAAAGTAACATCCGTATTACTCTCACAAAAGTCCCTCTTAATATACAAACCAGAACAGCAGGTGTGCATCTGTAAGTCTCGGCTCTTCTCAGAGACTGAGCCAGGAAGATCATCTGAACCCATAAGGTCAGAGTAAGTCTGAATAACGTTGTACAACATTTCAGAACAGGAAAATCCAAAGTAAGTTTGCTTCTTAAACCTTTATGAAGTATGAGAATGATGGGTGGTGAGATGGTAGGAAGGGAAAGAGAAACCAGCAATCAAAGCCAACTGCAAATCCACTGGAATGAATATGTTCAGTGAGAAGTGCACCCGACTGTGTGCAGCTAGATCAAGAGGAGGGAGATGTTCACTGGTAAGATGGCCAGAGGGTCAGGTTAGGGTGGAGCTTATCCAATAGAACTGCCTAAGAAAATCCGTCAACACTGAGTGTGTAAAGAGACCAACTCTTTTTCATTTTAGTATTATTTATTTAATTTGGTTCTTTGAGTCAAGGTTTCTCAGTGTAGCCCTGACACTTGCTGTGTAGACCAGGCTGGCCTCAAACTCACACGATCCGCAACCTCTGCCTGCTGAGTGCTGGGATCAAAGAACCACCACCCAGCTTTATTTATGTCTGGAAGCCTGGCTACTCCACATTTGGGAACTGGGGATGTTGGATTTGGGGGTGCAGTCCATGATCAATGTTCTAAAAATGTGTGTATGTGGGTGAGTGAATGAGAGACAGTGTATGTGTGTGTATGTGTGTAAAGACTATGCATCAACATACCACCTGGCCAGACAGCCATGCGCTTGCACGCGAGCACAAAGACACACACACATACACAAAGAAGCAAATAGAAGGATTCATAATTAACAAAGCTCTCTAAAGGAGAGCCAGTGCCAGATGGATCAGAAGGGGCACACTGAGCTCCTTCACATGTTTCCTTTCATGTGACAAGATATGCTGCAACACGCAGAATGCAGAAGATAACCCGGGCATTCTACTAAATGAAACAGTGCTTTACTATTTGTTCTGACTTACAATGTCATAGTGAATGCCAGTACTTAACCCACAGGAAGAAAACATCTCTAGGTTTGCTCGGTGTGTAGAAAGGTCTTAAGAAGAAGCAGTTAATATTTAAGAATAATTAACGTTACATCACCAATTATGTAAACAGTACAAATTTGACACTACAGATATTACTATTAGCAAATTATCTGAAGACTCAAGAGTGGAGTCTGAGCAAGTTGAGCATCAAAGTTACTGAACCAGCAAAGGCAGCGTTCTGACATGCTTGTCTTTTGAAACCTGAATCACCGTGCTATCCAAAATAACTTTTGTCAAAATCTCATGTTCTAACTTTGTTGTTAGATTGTTGTGATGGCTACCCTTGGCTGTCAACTTGACTGCATCTGGAATTAAATAAAACCCAAATGACTAGGCACACTTGCCACGGGCTTTGAAACCTGAATCACCGTGCTATCCAAAATAACTTTTGTCAAAATCTCATGTTCTAACTTTGTTGTTAGATTGTTGTGATGGCTACCCTTGGCTGTCAACTTGACTGCATCTGGAATTAAATAAAACCCAAATGACCACACTTGCCACGGGCTTTGGTTCTTAATTAAATCATCTGAAGTGGGAAGACCCACTTCTAATCCAAACTGTTTGAAGTGAGAAGACCTAATAGCTAACATTTGAGGGCATAAAGCAAGCCCAGAAATAGAACTAAATGCATAAATCTTATCATTATTTTACTATTTGCTCTCTTAACCCACGAGAAAATATAGACTGACTTAGGCAGGATTCTCAGATTCCAGGAACAGTTTAGTTATCTACCCTCAAAGCTCATGCTCTTGGCCATTATAATAGAAATCACCTTAAGAATGTTCAAAAGAAGTTCATCAGCATTATGTCAAGCAAAGTAAGCCAGGCACAGAAAGGCAAATACTGTATGATCTCACATGACCTCTGAGAGCATAAGACAGTGGTTATCAGAACCTAGGAAGAGTGGGGAAGAGAGGTGGTCTCTCTACAAATGCACCCTTGATTCTGTCACTTAGGCAAGTAGTAAACTCCATTGCCTTATCACACAGTAAAGAAGATACAACTGACAACAGTTAATGGTTAGTTAAGTCGGAGTGACAGACATGACAGCTATTTTCACCTGATTGTTACATGTTATGGACAAATAATACCACAGAACCACACAAATATGTGCAAATGCTATGTTGATTGTTTTGTTTTGTTGTTTTTTCGAGACAGGGTTTCTCTGTAGCTTTGGAGCCTGTCCTGGAACTAGCTCTTGTAGACCAGGCTTGTCTCGAACTCACAGAGATCCGCCTGCCTCTGCCTGAGTGCTGGGATTAAAAGCGTGCGCCACCACCGCTCGGCTGCTATGTTGATTTTTAAAAGCATATATAAAAAGATTCAATTATAAAAGATGCTACACTATTTCAAATACTTTTTCCTTTTAAAGGAATACATCAGTCCAATTACAGCACACATCTACCTCCGATTTTTCTCCAGCAAAAGCTGAATGACTATCAGCTCCTACTCATACAATAGCCAGAATCTCCCCATGACCTAACACTTGCTTAACTTCTACCCGTTAGTAGAATCCCTGCTTCTTCCAAAGGCAATTGCATTTGAAATGGGTATGAGGCCTATGAAAATTCCTTCAAAAATCTCTGCTGTCCCCTTGAAAAAGGTAAAGTGAGGTGATGTATCTTTCTAAAGGGGAAATAACTGATATACAAGCTTTCAGCAATTGAGGGTGAATAATTAAGATTCCTATATTGTTGCATAAAATATTGTATACAAATTCTCCATTCAAATGTGGACTATGGCTTCCTCTGAATACAGAGTAGCAGCCTGCAGGGCACTGTGATGCACACTTGCATTCCTAGCAGGAGGTGAAGGGCAGAAGATAATCTGAGAGCAGAATGAGTTACACAAAGACCCTGCGCTTTAGTTAGACTAATTTTCTAACACTGTGACCAAATACCTTGGGGAGACAAAAAATTTCTGCTTCCTGGATTTATCATGGCAGAGGAGTGACACATCACAGTGGCCAGGAAGTAGAGATGGCTACACTTCTTTGTCCTCCTCCTTTTATTCCATCTGAGCCCTCAAGTCTTACCTGGAAAAGTCCTGGCTCTCAGAGAGGCACCCCAGGGGTGTGCTTCACAATCTCACAAGCTACTTCTCAATTCAAACAAGCTGAAGTTCAGGGTTAGCCATCATACTTTTGTCTCACAAGACAAAGAGAAGCTAATTAGGTCAGCAGTAAAGTACTTTACTAGAATGTGCTAGACTCTAGGTTTAACTTCAGGCACCGTACACAAGAAACAAGTACACCATACATAAGAAAGCTGACAAACCAACCTCAGCCAGTCATCAACATCAACAGCATGTTACTGTACTCAGTCTTGATATGTGACTGAAAAAAAAAAAAAACCCTTCACATGTGTAGTCCTCCTCCCTTAAGCTTATAAACCTTTCAAATAACCAGCCAGATTCCAGAGGAGGAACATTCTACATCATTAAACAGAAGCCCAAGAAACCATAACAATCAAGGAGACGTGAAAACTAGAAATGCCATGGTATTATTGGGGCGATCCTGACTAAAGGAGCATTAGGTAGAAACTAAGAAAAAATTTAAAGTGTCATTTAGGAAGTGAAGGATCTATACTTGCAAATTTCTAAGATATCAGAAACTAGGAGAGCTGGGTACAAGGTAGGTAAGAACTCTTGACTAGAAAATCTTTTCACATTTTCTGTAAAACTGCTGTAACCTGATTTATGAAGAATAAAAAGATACTGTCAAATGGCAGGAGGAAAAAAATGGATGTTTTGGGGACACCTGTTCAATATTCTGAATACAATACAGAAAAATCATATGGGTGGCCAAACTTACTTTCAAAGGAGAAACATTTGACATTGTTAGACACTACCATAGCCTACAAATTATCAAAATTCTCTACCTAAATAAAACATGTTACAAAATCTGAGAAATGCATTCTTAGCTGCATTCTATTTGCACACTAATAACAAAGACTGGCTCAGTGTCGGCCACCAGCTAGATCAAACTCAAGTGATGTATTTCTACATCCCCTAGATGCAAATCTATCCTGTGTCCCAAAAGGAACAGTATGTAAAAAAAAAAAAAAAAAAAAAAAAAAAATCCAACTTTAAAATATCCTATCTTCATTTTATATTTTCATAGGGATAGCTTTTCACCTCCAGTATTACACAGATAACCAAAATAAAATAAATTCTTGATTTGGAGCACTACTTACAAATAAACTGTACTTAGCCTACTACAGAACACTACCATACCACCACTATGTATCAGTACTACATAAGAATTCTCTGCATCATTTTAGCTCATTTTGAGATCATATGCTAGCTAGTAAGTACTAGATAAGTAGAAAGTAAAGATAACCACCTGGATCAGTTAACCCTAAGAATGTCTTAGTGCCTAGAACAGAATTTTCAAATCCAAACTGAGATAATCAGTGAAAAATGAAAAATAACCCAGTTCTAACTGTAGGTGATGAATGACGGACGGCAATTCTATGTATAATGATGAAACACACACTTCCTCTTGGGGAGATGACCAAAAGCAGGCTCCTGCTGCCACTGAGGTGGATGCACCGGACACAGTCAATAATTTTTGTATACACACAACCAGTTTTGAGAATAAAAAACTAAAGTTTTACTTTTCTTACCCGAACAAATGTTTTAAAGAGAGCTAAGAAAAACATACCATTCAGAATGATGATGACCACCCAGATAAATTCCTTCATTCTAAAAGATAATGTAAAAACTGTTAGAAAAACATTCCTTGGGGCCAAGGAGGAGATAGGTTTTTAGACAGCTGCCATTACTTTTCTATTACATTTAAAAGGGGATGGGGCCCCTCTCTTCCTCTTTTCTACCGTAAGTATTAAGAACATGTATGTCAACAGTCTGCTTGCTTACATGAGGTAAAGGGACCTTTCCTGCCTTTAATTCACTTAATTTACATGACCAACAAAAATGAGTAACTTACATGCACTTGCCAATCAGGAAAACTATAACAGGCAAAAAAAAAAAAATTTTCTAGCAAACAAGACATGTTTATAAAGACAGATAAAAAGGAAAGAACACAGATATGAGTGAACAATTTTTATTGAAACCCTCAAAGATTAAAGAGGACCAAATGGTAAGTTTGGTACCATAACAAAAAGAAAAAAAATCTCACCTACTGTACCATCATTCACAGGAATGAACAAACCCAAACACGACAAAAATTCAAATTCTCATTTGTAACTGCTACAAGTGAATGCAAATGAACTAATCATTTCATCATACCCTTCCTTTAATCATATGAAAAAGGGAATTTACATGGCATAACAAAAGATATGCAAAACTTAATGAAAACACAATTCTCTTAAAATCTCACAAACTTACTTTTAAAGGATGCAGAATGCACTTGAAATGATTGAATGACTTAAGCTGATTGGGTTTTTGTTTGTTTTTATTCCAAACTGTTTGAACATCAGCTTAACCCTCATGCATGGTACTCAAAAATAACACAGCTTTTCAATTAAAAGATCACATGTTAAAATGAGGAATTAAGCACTAAAAGGCTGAGTTTTTTGTTTGTTTTTTAAAGGAATTTTCAAGTACCAATATGTATAGTGAGAGAATACTAATTTTGGTTACACTTTCCCCCTTACTGTTAAATATACAAACTATAATACCTTTAAAAATAAAATACCCACATAAGATAACTTTAATAGAATCATTCAAATGACAAATTGGAAAAATATTAAGCAAGAAATCACGGGACCAATAATGTCTTAATTTAAGATTATTCAAACATTTTATTATAAATCTACCCTTGTAGAGCCCAGGCTCTCTCCCTTTTGGTCCCCGCAGTTAAGAAACATTCCTCTGGTTGTACTCTAGAGACAACCTGTAATGATTTCATTCCATGGAAAAATAATCTTGTAATATACTGACTGACCAAGAAGGAAGAGAAGGTTGGTGCTTTGGGGAATACTTAGGTGAGAAAAACACAAAATTACCAAGTGGAAGCTTTTTTCCCAAAGGAATGCTGCACCCATTTCACTTAAGATTAGAAATTCAGGTTAAAGGCACTGGGATGTTCTTCCCACCACGAACAGACTCAGCTACACTGGCCCTTTCTGCGTCTACTGCAATCAGCCTGCTCGTTGGGTATTTCGATGACATTCCTTACATAAAACCTAATGTAAATTAAACAAGACTGAATTAGTTTATAATGTAACTAGTTTTATAAAAATATCCAGAGTTGCTAATAAAGCACCAAGAAAAAGAGAACCTCAGGGGGAGGACTCAGCTCCTTCCGACAAGGTCACCCTTTTACAGTTTTCTCTAGTAGGAGCTCCAGAATGACAGGAGTCATCTTTGAAATGTCCTACCTATACAATCTTAGGGATATAGAACATTGCTGTGCTGGCTATACCCAAATGCCAATTTTCATTATAAATAGTTAAGAGACATATTACAAGATTTCATGGCTTAGTCTCAAAAAGGTAAAATAGGTGCAATTTTCCTTTATGAAAGTTCTCATTCTTTAATATACCATTAACATTTTGATGTTTCCTTCAGTAAACACTGACATAACTACACTGGGACTACCAAATAACTGTGAAGTAGCTATGGTTATCTACAAATACTGTATTCTAATAAAAAATACAATATTTGCACTCTAAAACATTGTACAAAAATTATATAAATCAAGGTTTCAAAGAAATATCCATCACGAGGCTTTCGAGTTGAAGTGAGCAAAGACGAGAGCAAATGAAAATCTCTAAACACGATGTAAACATAAATGGAGTAATGCAAAACATCAAGGTATTCAAATCTACTGTATTGCTATTTTCACCTTTAACATATCATTCTACATAGCTTTCTCCTTTCAAAACAGTAATATAAGGGGCAAGACATTTTCATAACCTTATGCCATCAAATCACTCAATACAGATGCACAACACATTGAATTATACAAAATCAATTTGTTTCAAGATACAAAATTAATGTTGATATGTAATTAATGAAAAAAATAGGATGTTAAAAAGGTAATTATAAGAATACCCAGTTATATGCTGTATTCCCACTTATATAGATCTGATCAATAAAACATCAACACATTCACTTAGATACTGATTTAATTCATGGATCAAGGCCATATTTTCAAAGTATTTTAAGGATGCCAGGACACTGCAAAAGCTGAAGAAGAATTGAGGAACAGTATATGCTTGCTAAACAAGAACTAGGTTTATTTAGCTAGTTGAGTACCTAGAGTAATAAATTTTTAATTCATGATAGCAATCCGCTCGCAAACACCCAGAAACAGGATTGAAGGGTTTTAAATGTAGTTATAAAGGTCATAAAAAGTCTTATTAGACTGAGGTACATTTACTCAAAATGTTGAGATTCATTAAGTGGTAGAAACAAAATAATCCCTCAAACCAATACACATTCTCAGTGTGCATATAATTGGGGAGGGGGTGTGCATTAGTTGGTGAAGTCCACCAAGCTGCATATCAATATTCTGTTACACCAAATAGTTTGAAGACAAGGGAAATATTCTAATATAATTTTAGATTATGTTTCTTTTGGCTAAAATAGAGCATAAGGTTGTTTTGCCATATTAAAAATTTACTACAATAATTTTTCACATAAACATTCAGACTTCAACTCCAGGACTAAATATGGCATGATTATTTTGCTTTTAATCTGTCAAATAGCTAAAAATTGACAATTTAAAAACTACAACAAAGAAAAGATTGAAGCAGTGAGACTCTTACATCATTGAACCACTTCTAATGGTTAACTGTTAGTACTTAACAAATTCAAAGAGTTAATGAATCCTTGCATTCATTCAGTCTTCTGTGCCTTAGCTAGGATGCATAATTACAAAAGACAGCAGGTACTGGTCAAAGCTTCAGGACAGAAAGTGCTTGATGAAGTTACAGTTCTCAAGTGTGTTTGGTGAGAGTATAAGGGCAGATGCGTTGATGAAAACCATTACAAGAAGAGTCAATCTCATGTTAAAGTGTTCAAAGATGTCACCTTAAGCAGAAAGAAAGCTTTGCTAAATTAGTCTTCTCTGACTTCTTAGGCATTTCCAGAGTCTGCATCATTAGTGTTGTCGTTTAACAGGACATCTCCACACGGTGGTTATTGCTTGTTTCTAGTTCTCTCCTGAAAAAAAAATAAAATAAAATAAAGATATTATAACATAAGACAATCATTATGCAGTGATTTTTAACTACAGGCACATATAGTGCAAATCACCTCTAAACACAGTTCTTCAATTACTAATTATGTATCACAGTGAGATGATTGTTACAAACCTTTTAAATAAAAAACTCCAAGAACAAAGTTCTATTTCAAGATAGTTTTATATCCTCTTTACTTCCCTAATTTCCTACAAGATTTAAGATGAGACTATTATGGGTTTTTTTTTAGTCCTTCCAACGATATTTAAATAGTGTGGTATTATCAATTTAAAAACTTTTTATTGACTGAGATGGAGACAACATTGCATTACATTAAAGGTACATTGAGTTCGATATAATTTTGAAGTGACTTTAATTAAAAAATGCCCACCATTTATTCTCACATACTGTACATTGTAACTTTTCACATCAAAAATAAAGAAGGCCCAAGACTATCTCCCAGTGGGGGCTGTTGGCTATTCTAGGGGGAGAAAAAGGAGGAACAGGAATGAGAGGGAGAGGGGTGACTACTTAAGGCTACATTTAGACAGGAAAGTATGATGACAGGCAATCAGTTACAATGAGAATAATGTATTGTTTAAAAAGAAATAGAATGCTTCAGTTTGAAGTATAATAAACTTTTTGAAAAAGAATTTATTTATTATGCATACAGTGTTCTACCAGCATAAATGCCTGCAGGCCAGAAAAGGGATTCAGATCTCATTATAGATGGTTGTGAGCCACCATGTGGTTTCTGGAAGTTGAACTCGGGACCTCTAGAAGAGCAGCCAGTGCTCTTAACCCTGGGCCGTTTCTCCAGCTCCTGTAAGCAACTTTTAAAGAAGCAAAAAAATAAACAGATTGCATACTTAACTCACTTCTCTTTATAAAGCATAACTTTCAGTTCAGGGGACAGAAAAGGAAATAACAAAGAAAAGTATAAAAGAAAAAACCCCTACTAATCTAAGAGAAGACTAAAAAATCGTAGATTAGAAAAGGTGAACATATATGTACTTACATTTTTATAACATGAGTCACCATAAATGTACATTGATCCATGAAAATAAAAACTAAAGAATTTTTAAAATCTCATATTACATATTTATGAGAAATCCAAAACACACAGACAAGAGAAAGTTAAAAATAGCTGAAACATATTACAACATAGACCAAACAATGTCACAAAAAAAATATTCAAAAATCCGAAATAAAGGCTACTGCTACAGACATTTAAATGGTATAAACGGTACATTCAAGTTTCCAAAAGCTCTAACTATACTAAACACAACTTTATATTAAATAGAATTACAAGAAAAAGATAGTAAATTCATGATAGAATATAACATGTTTTTCTTAGTAAAACAGACAAGTACATCAAACGTTAACCATGAAAACCACAGAAAACTGAATTTAGACTGTGTATTCTAACTAGGACACCAAGGTGATGACCCCATGGCAGCCCAGAACCCAGCATAAAAGACTGAGAAAGCAGCTGGGCAGTGGTGGCACAAGCCTTTAATTCAAGCACTTGGGAGGCAGAGACAGACAGATCTCTGTGAGTTTGAGACCAGCCTGGTCTACAAGAGCTAGTTCCAGCGCAGGCTCCAAAGCTGCAGAGAAACCCTGTCTTGAAAAACCAAAAACCAAAAAAAAAAAAAAGAGAGAGAGAGACTGAGAATGCTGAGTTCAGAGTTGATTTCCTTACTTTGTAAAAACCTTTGCTGTGGGGGAGGGGGCAAAAACCTTTGCTGTGGGGGAGGGGGCAGGAGGAAGGGTCAGTCAACTTGTGGAATCACTTTCCTCCTTCCACCTTGTAGGTTTCTGAGTTCAAATCAGCTCATCACACTTGAGTAAGCACCTTCACCTACTGAGCCATTTTGCTGGCCCAAAGAATCAGTTCTAGACACACTGTATTTTTGAACATCAATTTCAGAAGCAAAATGGACAAGGCGAAACACACTCACACCTGAAATTTCTTACACCTTTAAAACTCTTCAAAAAATATTGATGTTATAACATTTTTCTATGAATAAAATGTTAATTATAGCCCAACAAAGAACTAAAAATTGACTGAGTAGAATTTCAAAAAACATTGAAAGCTAAGATATAATGTGCTCATTACCCAGCACAATAAAATAAAAATAAAAAGTTAATTTTTCCTAACAGTGAATGACTGGTTTGAAACCTGAAATAAAGCCAATCTTGATGGCACACCACCTGAGGGGCTGAGGCAGAAGGATCATGAGCTCTAAGTGAGACAGGAATATATAGGAAATCTTGTCTCACAAATAAATAAATAAATAATCGTTAAATTGAAATAAAAGCACCAAGAATATCAGTAAGTTGAGAAGGTTAAGACAAAATCAACAACTTTTAAATAGGCAGAGTCAGTGAGAAACTCAGAACCAATATTTAAAGTATAGACACAAGACTTACTGATGGACTAGATTAAAAGAAGGACAAGTATTAAACTTGGATGAAAAGATCTGAATCTGATCCACAGAACCCATATAAGGTAAGGAATAAATTTCTAAGTTGTCCCCGTAACTTCCACAGGCATGTTGTAAAATACATGTTTCCCTCCCCTACACTTCATGCACAGGAATACAACAATTATACCTACATGATTTTTTAAAAAGAGAAATAGTACCATGCCATCTTAAAAAAAATAAATAAGGGGCAAGCAAAGAAATAGGGAGTATATTAGATTTAAGATGTTTTCAAATGAGGACTTCAAATAGATATTGAGATAGATGTTCCTATACAATAAGGACCATTCAGGATGGAAACACAATTGGAAATTGCCAGTGCATAGTAAATGTCCACCAAGAAAACCTGTCTCCCAAAAGTTATAATCCATTTCTTTCAAAACAGTAATAAAGCTGAGAGACGGCTCAATGGATAAAGTGTTTGCCTCTCAGACATGAGGACCTGAGTTCTGATCAAAAAGCCAGCCAGGAAATAGACATCAGTAAACCATAGACTGAAACATGAGAATTCCTGGAGGCTACTAGCCTAGCATTTGCACTATTAGTTAACAGGGTTAGGGTTAGGGTTAGGGTTAGGGTTAGGGTTAGGGTTAGGGTTAGGGTTAGGGTTAGGGGTTAGGGTTAGAGACTGTCTCAAACTAGATATAAGGTGAAAACTGATAAGCATACACACATCTACACATGAATACACACACACAACCCACAAAAGAGCAAAAAGAGAATGAGAGAGACAGAGAGAGAGAAAACAAAAACTTATATTTACACTACCAAAAGGTAAGGCTGTGCCTCAAATTAAGTATATATTCACAAAAAGGTATTTGTAGGCTATGAGCTACAGATCAGAAGATGAGACTCAGAAATGATAGAATGCCAATGATCTCATCAACTTGTTATAAAATGAGAATTTACCATACAATTGTAATAAATGACAACTTATCACACAACTGGCATCACAATTACATGTGCTAAACATGATTTACATACAAAGGATCACCATTCTGTGCACCTAGGAAAGGATTATATATGCAGAAAGTCATTAGACACTCTTTTATGTTATAATCCAAAGTGATTCAGAATATTAATTTTTACTTTAATGACTGTCACTTTAAAAAATAATTTAGAGGAAAATCCTTCCCCCATTTTCCATCAATAGCAAAATACATCCAGTAAGCAGAGACAATGGTATAGGAA
This sequence comes from Dicrostonyx torquatus, assembly GCA_028555095.1. Lineage (NCBI taxonomy): Eukaryota > Metazoa > Chordata > Mammalia > Rodentia > Cricetidae > Dicrostonyx > Dicrostonyx torquatus. The sequence continues at coordinate 8,942,442 of JAQHUG010000015.1, forward strand.
AGCTCCTGGGTCTTTGAGGAAAACAACCATGTAGTCTAAGTGGTCTCTACGCCAAACTAAAGTCACAAACACTGGAGAGATGAGAGAAGACGACAGGGCCAGGACCAGAAGTATGCCTGAGGAGATAAACCCTCAGCATATTTACTGTCTTCTATTCCTCTGACAGAGCTAAGACTCCTCATAGGCAAGCTGCCAATTTTCATTCTAATGACCTGAAGGCTTATCACCAATAGTACCTAAGTCTGCAAATGAGCCACAAAGGCATTTAGAAAACCAAAGAACCCAGAAAGAAAATGAACAGAAGCTCTGAGTTGAAGGAGGTAGCAAGTGCCTAGAAAAAGCAAAGCAAAACACTCAAAATCAAATGCAACAAACATAAAATATTTTTTGTCATTTAAGAGATCTAATTTTCCCCCTAGATATGGGTAACCCTGGCTGTCCCAGAACTCACTCTGTAGACCAGGCCTCAAACTCAGATTTTTGCTTGATTTTGCCTCCCAAGTGCTAGGATTAAAAGCACAGGTCACCACTGCCCCCACAAAATCTAATTTTTTAATTTGAAAAGAAAAGCAGCTTATATATTAAAGGAGTAAGTGATCACTCATTTCCTAATAATATCTGAGTTAGGAAAAAAAAAGTAAAGTAAAAAATTTAAAGTACTGGACAGATAAAAAAAAAACCTAAGAGACACTAACACAAACAAGTAATCTAAATTAAAATCACTAATACATTTCTGTTACAGCCATGGCAAAATTCATAACCTCAATCTAATGAATGTCTAAAACAAACTAAAGGGTCATTTTTTAAAAACACCTTAGCAGGTGGCTGGAGAGATAGATGGCTCAGTGGTTAAGAACACCGGTTGATTTGATTCTCAGCATACACATGGCATCTAGCAATCATACTGTAACTAATGTTCCAGTGGATTTGACAACCTCTTCTGGCCTCTATCGCTACTGCACACATATGGTGCAGTCATACATGCAGGCAAAACACTCAACATTACCCCCCCAAAAAAAAGCAACCCACATAGTCAGTAATCTTTAAAAATACAAGGAGAAACAAGACAGAGAAACTGTAATAGACTGGAGGTAACTGAGATGACATAACAAAATGCACATCTGGGATCTAAACAGTTTTGAAACAGAGAACGATAGAAGAAAATACCAAGATGTAGGCAAAGCCTGTACTAATATTAAAATGGACCATGACTGAAGTTAAAATAGCCAATAAATTCAATATTTCAGGAAATTTGCTAACTTTTATGAAAAAACATTTGTAAATACGAGAAAAATTTATGCTCCAGGGTAGAACAGGGGACAGGGCAGTGGCCCGATGGGTAAAGCCAAGTGTTGCACAAACTGGTAACACTCCCAGAATACATGTGGAAGAACTGCACAAAACTGCCCTCTGACTGGCACATATGCATTATTATAATGTGCATATACTCGATATACACATGTGTTTGCATACATGCATGCATGCATGCACACCACACTAAATGGTGTTAAAAGAAAATGTAGGATAAGGGCAGTTACAGCAGATTAAAACCCTATCCACTCAGAAGTCAGAGCACGTGTGATAGCATTTCTTTTTTTTTTTGGTTTTTCGAGACAGGGTTTCTCTGTGGCTTTGGAGCCTGTCCTGGAACTAGCTCTTGTAGACCAGGCTGGTCTCGAAATCACAAAGATCCAAAGATCCCAAAGATCCATCTGCCTCTGCCTCCCGAGTGCTGGGATTAAAGGCGTGCGCCACCACCGCCCAGCTAAATCTTTTTTTTTTTTTTGGTTTTTCAAGACAGGGTTTCTCTGTAGCTTTGGAGCCTGTCCTGAACTAGCTCTTGATAGCCTTTCATCCTCTACAAAACTAACTCTTTTATTAGAAAGCAAAGGACAAGAGAATGTAAAGAAAACAGAACAAGTCTGTAGTAAACAACAAATTCTAAACTATATCGTCACTAGGAAAAGGGCAGTGAGTATGCTTTGAATAAAGAGGCTGTTTAAACTTCTGTCTATTATAATACTACCCTTGCTCTTTTTTTATAATACTACCTTTGCTCTTTTTTAATGCAGCCACAATATGATCTAGAACTTCACTAACAGATCCCAGCGCTTAGGCACTTACAAAGTTAAGTGTTTCAGTGGTTTATGAGATGGCTCACAGGTTTAAAGCACTTGCAGGACACATACATGGCAACTCTCTAAGCCCACCATCCAAGATGGAAGGAGACAGACTCTATAAAGCTATCCTATGCACTCTGAAAACACCCACATTCTGAAAATGCCCCCTCACTCATGTAAATATTTTGTTAGTATTTCAAGACTTGAAAAAGTCTACTAATATATAAGCAAATAATCTTTTGGCATAGATCAAATAAACTAAATATGTACTACAGAAACAGGAAAAATGAAGACATTAACAGAAAAGGTTGTTTTACGAAGTGTTTTCTGAATGCTGGACAAGCACCCTACCAAGAAGGATGCTTCTTCAGCCTGGTAAAGTAGCTCATCGTCAAAGAAAACAAGGTCCTCGGTCCAGTAAGCTTTGAACTAAATTCTGCCCAAATTGCCATGATTCTAAAGCAAGTCCCTCATACTAATTGGATCTTCAGATGAGACTCTAGGCCCAGCTTAGATTGACACTTTGTAACAGTCTAAACACTGAGAATCCATCCACAGCTGGGCCCTGATTTCTCAGAAAAAAAGTTAAGTCACTGAATTTCATGCTATTTGGTAACCAGAGATAACTAATACAGTAAATGTTGTGATCTATCAGCAGCAAACCCTGTGCATGGAATAGCATATATTCAGAACTGAAAGGGAAAAGAAGTCTTTCTAACTTTATTAGTACTCATTTCATGGGTTAAAATAGACAAGAAATATTCCTAAAGATTGGGGGAAGAGGGCACTACTCTAAAATCAAGAAGTTTGGTTTAGTACCAAGTCAATTTACCCTAAGGAATGAATCACATGTAAATTCCTTCCCATGAAATACTTTCTGGGTCAGACAGTGGTGATGCATGTCTTAAACCCCAGCATTTGAGAGGCAGAGGCAGGAGGATCTCTGATCCATGCCAGTTTGATCTACAGAGAGTTCTATGATAACCAGGGCCACACAAAGAATCCCTGTCACAAAACAACAAAAAAAAGTCTTTGATTAAAAAAAAAATACATCTTACGTTTGTTTATTAAATTAAAAGGGTTAAGGCACATTTCTATAATGCCACACTTGGAAGGCAGAAGCAGAATTAGAAATCCTAGGCAAGAAGCCAACTAGAGTGAACCAGTGACTTAAAACAACAAAGCCCACAATATGTATGATCCTCAATTAGCTGAGGAAAGCAATACACTTAAAGTGAAATTCTCTTCCGCTCACAATTAAAGTATAGAAATATCAGGTCTATGACTAATCTGAACAACTAGAGAGGCCATTCATTCCCTGAAAGCTTCCCCTTTTTTTTGTTTTTTTTCTGTTTTTGGTTTTTTGGGTTTTTTTGGTTTTGTTGTTGTTGTTGGTTTTTTTTTTTTTTTTTTTTTTTGAGAGAAGGCTTCGCTATAGTTTTAGAGCCTGGCCTGGAACTAGCTCTTGTAAACCAGGCTGGCCTTGAACTCACAGAGATCCAACTGTCTCTGCCTCCCGAGTGCTAAGATTCTTAAGCAACACTAGAATATAACATAGCCATTACAAGCTGGCGGGGGGAGGGGGGAATCAATGCCATAAAATGTTAACCAAAGATATTGTCATGCCAACAGAAACAAAAATAGGCCAGCTATTAAAACTAAAACTTAGAGCTGAAGGGCATGAAGGGGGGGGGCTCCCAAAGGACCTGGGTTCAATTCTAAGTACCTATATGATAGCTCACAAATCATCTTTAATTCCAGTCCAAAAGATTTTATCCCTCTCTTCTGGCCTCCATACGAACTATACACATGGTAGACAGGCATACACATAGGCAGAACATCTGAATCCACAAAAAACTTAAGGGTTAAATTAAAAAAAAAAACCACACATGTGCACACATAAAACCCTATACTAAATTGTTCACTGACAATAAGGATTTTTAAAAGTAAAATAATCTAGGATATAAAAAACAATTCATTCAAACTGGAAAAAAACTAGGCATTACCTAGATTCTGGATTCTCTGGCAGAGAGAGCAGGGGCAGAGCCAGACCTGACGGACACCCATTGAGTCGGGAGTCTGTCAATGCAGGCTCTCATTTAATGGTGTCAGACAGGAACTTATATAGGGTTGTGATGGGGGTGGAGAAGCTTGGGATGGGCTGAGGCAGAGCAAGGAACACAAGGGCCAATAATATTCTGCCACATTAGTGGTGGCTGGGCAGAGGCAGGCCTAGGTCAAGTAGCCAGAGACAGGTCTCCAAACTGAGCTAGGCTCAGAAAGTTACACTAGGCCTCACCAAACTCAAGTGAGGCTTAGGAAGTTACACTGGGCCTCATGAGGCCCAACACCTAGACAGTCTACTACTGTGAGGATACTAACATTTATACTAGACAAATACAGTCAGTTCTTCTTTATTTTATATTATTTTATATTAGCTTTATCAAAGGGGCAACATATACAAATAATTCTTCTGGAAGCAAATTAAGATAATAAAGATTCTATTCTTGGGCAAGCACTTGCCCAGAATTCAAGAGGCACATTTCCATTTTCAGATAAGTTTATTAAAATCAGTGTTATGTATCAGGACTTTAAATAATAAGCCTAAGGCACTAGTCCCTACATTACCATAATATTTGAATAAACTTCAGAAAGATAAAAATGGGTATGTGTCCCCCACTCTATCTCCTAATGTTCTACCTAGAACTGAACTTCTATAACTTACCATTTGTACAAATAGGGAAATCAAATCAATAGGCAGCATCAACTAAATACAGCAAAAAATCAGTAAAAACTAGAGATTAGACCAGTAAGGAAGAAAAATTCTAAGACACTCATACTCTGAAAAGTCTTGAGTGGCTCTCAACCTGCGGGCCATGACCCTTTTAGAGGTCAAAGACCCACAGACATGCGCTACGACCATCAGAAAACAGATATTTACATTATAAATCCATATCAGTGGCAAAATCAGTTACAAATTAACAAGAAGCATAATTTTATGGTTGGGGTCACCACACCATGAGGAACAGCAGTAAAGGGTCACAGCATTGGGAAGATTGAGAACCACTGCTTTTGAGCATTTACTCACTTGGCAGAATCTTCTCAATAGGACTGCCTTTGTGACAGTCCTACCTGATACTAACAAATGAGCAGAGAGCAAACCCTGCTCTTGCTCCTCTCAATCAGCCTCAAAACCTGTCAACAAAGATTATCAACAGGTTTTTTTTTCTTCTTCCTATATTCCTTTCCTCTGCCAGGATAGTGGTTTCCAATCATAAGCCCATTTTGTTTAGCTAGGCTTAAAGACTCTTTCTGTTCTTGAGTAACAAATTTGTTTAATTGAAAATATGTTCAGGATCCCTGTGGAGAGGTATTGTTCCAATATAACCAATAGTTACCAGGGATTATCAGCATTTCTTCAATTCTTTAATTTTGTTGAAATGCCTCTTTCAACCTTTCTTTAAAAAACTATGGAGGCAGCCAGGCAGTGGTGGCACATGTCTTCCCAGCACTAGGGAAGCTGAGGGAAATGGATCTCTACGAGTTGGCGGCCAGCGTGGTATACAGAGCAAGTTCCAGGACAGCCAGAGCTGTTACACTAAGAAATCCTGTCTCAAAACCAAACCAAACCAAACCAAAACAAAACAAAAAGCAAAACAAACAAAAAACCTCAAATCCCACTTCTGAAAAAAAGAAAACAAACAAACAAAAAAACCTATTAAGACCCAGGCTCAGTTCTAAGCTTAAACTTCATTGCACTCTGAAATAAGATTTCACTTCTCATTTCTAGACTCAGAGAGGAGAGAAGACACTACTGACTACCCTGCTATCTTTCCTTTGTAGTAGCTTTCGTTTAGAAAATTTTAAATATTTTTCTCCTTTCATGTCTTTTATCATTTCAAACTAGCCTGCTAATCATCTGATAACCCCATTATTCCATCTGGAAATTTTGGTTCAGGGAAGTTTTATAAGGTATCTTTTACACTGATTGTTTTCTTCCTGCTGCTTAAAAAAACACAGACCGCTTCTCTTTCCACTATATATTTTTCCTTTTCTATTTTCATGTCTATTGTTCTGCATTTTGTTAACTTTTCCAATATGAACTTCTGAAACTTCAACAAGATCTAACATGGAAATATATTCACATTAATCTGCTTGCTAACCTTTTTTTTTTAAACTATGATAATCATGTTCTAAGTTTTCAATAACACCTTTTAGTATTCTGCTCCAATTATGTAGGAATAGAAATCCGTCCTACAAGGCAAATTGTAGCTTTTTTTTTATATGTGTGTAATATATGTGTGTATACATGCATGCATGTATGTATATAGCTGCTTGTTTCTGAAGGATCTCTCTGTATAGCCAGAGCTGTCCTGGAAGTCACTATGTATAACAGACTGACCCCCAAACTCAGAAATCGCCTGCCTCTGCCTCTTGAGTGCTGAGATTAAAGGTGTGTACCACTACACCTGGCTTCTACATTTTAAATGATCTTTTACTCCGCGAATTATCCATTTTTTAATCTTGATCCTTTCATGAAACTCCATTTTACTCAAATATAATGAAAACCAGCTGTTCAAATCTAAAAATGTGTGTACATCAATGAGTTAGTACCTATACAAAAACTGATGAAAGATTTCTCTTGCAGCTTCAAGATCCCCTAAAACTTCTCATTCTGAAATAAGAAAATCTGACATTTAAACTTATATGGCAGATAGGATATGCCAAGTTGGCTCCTCGACAGGAATCTTATTGCCTAGAAAAGCAAGCTGGAGAACCCTCATTGACAAAATAATCACGAGTGGGGAAAACTTAGTACATAAAATATATATTAGAACATCAAAAACAATAAAACCAGAACTAAATTTTCAGACTACATAGGAAAGGGATGTAAAAAAAAATGTACTTGATGGTAGAAGAAAGAAAAAGCTTCTACGTATTTCTTTGCCGTATCTTTTCTGCTGGACAATCTTATCTCACTTCAATAGACTCAGCTACAGAAAAACAAAAAGTTCCAAGTCTGATTCCCATGTCTCTCAACTGTCTAAATCAGGAAGGTATTTCTCAAAGATCCTAAAATAAGCATATCCCAAAATGACATCTTTACCCACATCACACCATCCACATTCCAAATTGTTCTCCTGATCCACCGTCTTATAATAGCAATTACAATCCAATTATTACTTAACCCGTAAGCTAAAAAGACACCCTGGCAACTTCTGATCCTATTTTCCTCACTTCCAACATTTAACTAGGAGAAAGCTCTATTTAGCAATTCATTTAAACAGCTCCTACAGAGGTGCAAACAGCAGTCTCAACCACTCCAAAGTCAAGTTTCTAACTGTTCAGCACAGCAAGACTGGCACCAGCATCACCTAGGGTGCTTGTCAGAAATGTAACTAAAGCCCTTGCCAAATACAAAAAGGGTGTTATTTTACAAACACTCCAATAAATACTGCTGAGTCTTATGGTTTAGAAACCACTACAGATCCTTATCTCAACAGAATTCACCACTGAGGGCTCAATGTTAGCTGAAGGAGTTTCCTCTGCTCCACATATGTAAGAAGTCATATGATAAATTTGAGTTCATACAAAGAAATGAATCAGTGCTGTGTTTTCATGAAGACAGAAGAGTGTGCCTTAACATTAAGTTTCCCATAAATATTTCCACAGTGGCTAATGTTATTTTCAATAGAAACTTCAAGTGGACTATGTATAAAAAAACAGTCATTTCCTACCCTTCCCATTCCCTTTACATTTAAAATCAGACCCTCCAATTGATGTTTAGTTCTGAAGAGAAAACAATTCAAGCCTGTCTTACCTTGGGACCACATTCCAGACTTACACAAATATATGTAAACTCAGGAAATCTCCCCAAGTCTCACAGAAAGTGTGCTAACAAGAGAAAATCAAATACTACAGATCGAATTCTAAAGGCCATACCCTTCTACTCTCTCACCCTAATGCCAAATTCTTGCTCTATTTTGTTAAAAATAAGTTTTGGTTCTACAAACTATATACTATAGTTTTACATAACACACACACAACACCCCACCTTTCTTCATAAAACAAAGCATTAAAAAATACTTACTTGAAAATATAGCAACATTTAAGAGCAGTAACTAGAAGGGCTGCGGATAAAAGGTAGATTAGAGTTCTGTTTTTTTAAGCTTTTGATTTCTCTCAGAATAAAGTTTATAAACTATAATATTCAGAGGCATAAAAGGATGCCATTCCATGCACTCCACCCATGAGGATAAATCCTCACACAAAAAATTACTGGATTCGTACTTACCCTTCGCATGGCTTCCTCCTCCTCTTGACGCTTTTCATAATGTGCAAAGTCATCAAAGATTGAGGTGGTATGCTTGAAAGTAGCAATTATTTTAAGCACTTGCTTTGCTTTCTCTAGGGGTACTTCTTGAGTATCCCTTGAATTGGTTACTGGTTTGTTGTCATTATTTTCTAAGCGAATATGTCGTAATTGGTTATTGGGAACATCTTTGACAAAGATCCATTTAACTTCAAATTTGCCCTTCCACTTATCCTGAGACCAGACACCAGCATATGCATTATAGTCCACAACAGACTTCATTTCAGCCACTCCACAAAAATGTCCACTGCCATTCACACTGAAGAGTAAATAGAGTGGGCCTTTCCCATTCAGGGAACGATAAGCTGCATCCAAACGCTTATTAC
>JAQHUG010000015.1:8951583-8982533 GCA_028555095.1 Dicrostonyx torquatus
TGGCTGAGGCTGCTGTTGAGGCAGTTGGCTTTGCACCAATGGTGGTGGTTGAATTAATGGCTGAGGCTGCTGGATTATAGTTTGAGGAGGCAGAACTGGTTGGGTTGGTGGAGCCTTTACCACTGACCCCTTTTCATCCCAAGTTCCAATATTCATGTTGTGTTTTATAGGAGGTGGTGGCACAGCAGAACCCCCAATGCCCACATTGCCCTTGGGTTTAAGTTTCGGTTGAGGTTTGGCAGGCTTTCTGGCAATAGCAGCCCAAGAAGTTGGTTTAGGTGCTGCACTGCTAACAGGGGGCACATTATTGGTTGCAATGCTAGTCATACCACTGCTGCTCAAGGCTGTACCTACAGTTTTTGTCACTGCAGCCGTCAGGTCACCACCAATTTTCAGTCCAGTCTTGCCTTGCTCAATACTACTAATGCCAGGCACCTTACTCAAAGTATCATTGCCAAATCCGGCCTGTCCATCAGTAATAGCTCTCCCAAGAGAACTAGGTGGATAGCCATAACTGCTACTATAAGCAGAATTTTGTGTTGCTTGTCCCTGAGATCCACTTGTCCCCCATGTAGAGAAATCAGCATTACCAGGAAAAAAGTTAAATCCATGTTGACCAAGAAATGGAGGGGTATTTCCTAATGCCCCTGGTTGACTAAAAACACCATCTGGTATATAATGATGCTCTCCATTACTCATTTGTCCATAGGTTGTCAGATAGGGCATAGGCTGGTCTCCAGCCGTGGACCATGCTGCTTCCCCAAGAGAATATGGAAATCCAATGGATGGAGCATAGTAACTTGGCATATATGGATCTGACATTGGTGGATAGCTGTTATTCTGCAAAACAGAAAACCACAATCAGTAGTGAAATGTACACTTGAGAAAAGAAAAAGGTTATCTGAAATACTGAAAGCAGTTTTAAGTGAATGAAAGAGATGTGCCTATTCAACATAATTAAAATTTCAAATCAATATTATCAGCAGAAATATTTACAGATGAGTACCATCACCCTTAAGACAGTCTTGCTGCTCAGCTGGATTCAGATTCACTCTACATAAGAATGACTTCAATCTCACAATCCTTCTGCTTCACCTAAGTGCTAGAATTAAGCATGTAAAACTTTGTCAGTGGTAATTTTAAAATATAAAATTATGGCATTTTTAGGCAGAAAATATAGGAGTAAAATAAAGATTGTGTTTCTGTCCCAATTTTAAAATACTGAAGTTTTTACAAAATGCTATTAAGCTTTACAGGTACAAAATTATAATGTACATTCAAGATTTAAACAAATCTGGAATATTATATCAAACAGAAGATTAAATTGCAGTCTTTATGATGGAATCAAGTACTGCCACTTAAATTTTGTACTTATTTAAGAAAAAAATGTAAAAATGCTGTTTCTGAGAACAAAATAAAAATCAGTATTAGGCCTACACCATGAAACACAACTGTTTTACTCTCCTCTATTTTAAAAACAAAATACAATAAAATATACTCTTCATCTTATTGCTGCTCTCAGAAAACAGACTTTTAAAAGAAAATCCCATTGCCAATAAGGGAGACTCCAGAGGCTCTCAAAACAACCGTCTACTGGTATAGCATGTTGGTTGCCCACCAGAACTAGATGATAAGACCCCACTACTGAAGACAACATACACTTTTAGTTGCAATAATCAAGAAATCAAGAAGGACATAAATTATAAGTGTCCTCTCTTCCTTTACTTGATAACCTGCATAGTATAAGACGACACTGGATCTTATGGGAGAAAGGCTTACTCAAAACTGACCACTGATGTGGGATTCCACTCTGTATTCTGTGAATAGCATTGGTTAATAAAGAAACTGCTTTGAGCCTGTAGCAGAGCAGGGCAGAAAGAGCTAGGTGGGGAAAACTAAACAGAATGTTAGGAGAGAGAAGCCAGAGTCAGAAAAAAAGCCATGTAGCCCCTCTAGAGACAGACACCAGAACTTTACCCAAGTTCCGGTAAGCCACAGTCTCATGGTGATACACAGATTAATGAAGATGGGTTAGTTTAGAATATGAGTTAGCCAGAAATACATTTAAGCTAATGGCCAAACAGTATTACAAATAATACGGTTTCTGTTGATTATTTCGGGGCTGAGCAGCTGGGAACAAACAAGCGGCCTCATACTACAGACCACATACTCAAGACACAAGAAAATCAAAATGACACCCTCCATCCTAACAGACCACCTTAGATTAAAGCTAGATTTCAACAACAGAAACAAACTCTACAAACTCATGGAAACCGAACTACTCAAGGAACAATGGACCAAAACAGAATAAAGAAAGACTTTCTAGAATTGAATGAAAATGAATATACAAGACACATGCACTTGGGGAGGCAGAGGCTTGACAGAGGCTTGCAGATCTCTGTGAGTTCAAGGTCAGCTTGGTCTACAAGAGCTAGTTCCAGGAACTGCTCCAAAGCTACAGAAAAACCCATCACAGAGGAAGAAAAAAAAAAAAAAAAAAAAAAAAGGTGGAGAGATGCTGCGGGAGTTCTTTCTGCCCCTTTAGCCAATAGCCTTTAAGGTACCAGGCCACTGGGGTGTGGTTTCATTTATTTTAAAAAAGTCCCGCAGCCCTCTGCTCTCTCTCTTGCTTCCGGCTCCCTTCCAACTACAAGCCCCTCTGTTTCCTGTTTGCGAGGAGAGGATTGTGGGTGTAGGACGGTGTTCTGTAAGTTCTCTCCCCTCCAAAAAATAACCCCTTTTAGTCGAACTGGTGTAGGATTGTTTTGCGTCATTAGAGAAATCTCATACTACAGCACACCTTAAAAAAAAAAAAAAAAAAAAAGAGAGAGAGACCGACCCAAAAAGAAAATTGCAAGTTTATTCTCAAATTCAGGGCTGAAATCAATAAAATAAAAACAAAGAATCAAAGAAATGAACTGGTTCTTTGAGAAAATCATTAAGACTGACAAACTCTTACCCAAACTAATAAAATCAGAAACAAAGGGAGGGGAGTCAAGACAACATACACCACAGAAACAGAGAGAATTATAAGAATACACTTCAAAAACCCGTATTGCATCCAACTGGAAAATCAAAAAGAAATGAGTCATCCTTTTGATACCACTTATCATTGATACAGGAAAAATATTTCTGAACAGAACCCCCTTAGCACAGGCAGTAAAACCAACAATTAAGCAATAGTACCACATGAAACTAAGAAGCTTCTGCATAGCAAATGACACCATTAATAGCACAAAATGGCTGCCTACAGAATGAAAATTTACAACTCCAGAGCTGAGAGAGCACTAATGTCCAAAGTATATAAAGAACTCAAGAAACTAGATATAAAAAGCCAAAGAATCCAATTTAAAAATGGGGGACAGATATATACAAAGAATTCTCAATAGAGCAATCTCAAATGGTTGAGAAACACTTAAATGTCCAAAATCCTTACCCATCAAGGAAATGCAACTCCAAACTACTTTGAAACTCAATCTTACACCTATAGGAATGGCTAAAATCAGTAATGCAAATGACATCACATGCTGGAGAGGATGTGGAGCAAGGCAAACACTCCTCCACGGCTGGTGGAAGCACAAACTTGCACAGTCACTACGAAAATCAATAATAAGGCAGCTTCTCCAAAAGTTAGGAAATGATTTACCTCAAGATTCACCATACCACTTTTGGGCATATACCCAAAGGACACTTTATCACAGCACAAGAACATTGCTGTTCTATTCATAATAGCCAGGAACCTGAGGGACCTAGACGTCCTTCAACAAAAGAATGAATAAAAAAAATGTGGTATTTTTATACAAGGGAGTATTACTCAGCTGTTAAAATGACATCATGCAATTTGCAAGAAAATGGATGGAACTAGAAAAAAAAATCACCAAGTGAGGTAACCTACTCAGTACTGACTTCCATATAGACATTAGCCATTAAACAAGTGATAATCACGCTACAATCCATAGATCCAGAGTGGGCAGGTATTGATGAAGGGTTCAGAGAGGACACATAGATCTCCCAAGAGGGAGGAAATAGGATGAACTTTATGGGTGGACTGGGAGGAGGGTGTGAGAGCTGAAATGGGAGGATCAGTTGGGGAGCAAAAGAGAATGGAGCTGAGGGAGGGAAATGTAGGGAGAGGCAACTAGTTGTAAGGAGCATTTGAGGAGCAGCAGGGAAACCTAGGACAATGAAAACTTCTTAACATATGTAGTCAATTCTAATAAACTTTCCAAATGAGGAGATAGAGTCCTAACTGGCCATCTCTTCTCACCACTAAGTTTCCAATACCAGGACTGGGTTCCATCTAACTGAAGTTGGCATAATAGTCACATGGAAATCCCCAAACAACCCAGGCTGCTGCCAAGATAACAAGCTGCCCTCCACAAACTGCCAACAAGGCCCCATTGATAACAATACCCACATAACTCATTAAAGATGGGAGAATTCAAGCTGGTGTCCACAAAAAAACTTTACCCCCATGTTCCAGTGTCTTTGGTATGGGAAGACATTCTCCAGGTTACCAAGAGAAACATAAAAACCCACCCAGCTGAAATTTTTACAATCTTCCTACCTGAAATAATTGCTAGGGCAATGTTGGCATAAAGCTTATGGGAGTAACCAACCAATGTGTGATTTCACTTAAGGCCTATTTCATGAGCTGGAACCCATACTTGACACTGCTTAGGTGACTAAGAACCAGAGACTAGACAGACAGCTCAAAGACCTAAGATAAAACCAAATACTACTAGTCTAAGCAACAACAAAAAGACTCCTATGATATTTGCTATACTCATAGATCAGTCATTTACTCAGCCATCATCAGGGAAGCATCCTCCTGCAGACACAGGAACAAATACCCACAGTCAGACATAATCCAGAGAGATCTTAGAACACCTAGCTCTAACTGGTATATTCAATTCTCTCCCCTCAGAGCTCAGGGGAAGAGTAAGAAGGAAGAGTAGGTACAGCAGGTGGTAAGTGAGGACAACAGAACAAGGCCTTCTAAGTCAACTGAGCAAGGATCCTATCAACTCCAAAGACTGAAGAACCAAGCCTACGTGGGTCACAGACATATGAATTACAGCTTTCACTTTATTATTTTTATGGAACTCTTAAATGTGTGAATGAGTGGGTCCTTGATTCTTATGGCTTCCCTTAATGTATAAAGAAGCCAAAGTGTGATATAGTTAATAACTAGTTCATTCCAAAACTGGTAGCAGTGAAAGTTTCACATGTTCACAGCATAAAAAAAAATTATTAAAACTATTTAAGCCGGGCAGTGGTGGAGGACACCTTTAGTCCCAGCACTCGGGAGGCAGTGATCTTTGTGAGTTCGAGACCAGCGCCAAAGCTTTAGAGAAACCCTGTCTCGAAAAACCAAAAAAAAAAAAAAAAACCAACCTATTTAGGGTATAGTTTAACTCCCTTGATATAATCATTCCATGTTGTATATCCATGAATCATAACCATATAAATATGTGTAGCGTGTAGCTCTAAAAACTTGATTCATAAAAGAAAAAAAATCCTCAAAATGTCCCTGGAGTTCAAGACAAAATTATAAGAACTGAAAATTTTTAATGAAAGATGCTCTATATTTGGACACTGGTTTCAGTTCCATAAGTATACTTGGATTTTGCACATTTATATAAATTTTACTTCTAAAAGAAAATACGATATTTAATACTACTTTTAAATGATCCAGTGAAGAACTAATCTACTTAAGGAGAATTATAAGTCTGTAACATTTTAAAATGAATAAAAAACTTTTAAACAAGACATAAAATTCAATTTTAAAACAAGAGAAAGGGTTGAACCTAAGAAGAGTTGAAGAGGCAGCTGTAAATGATTTTTAAAAATCCTAAGTGTCAGAGAATTAATAAAAATATTTATTAAAAAAAATTAAGAAATGGATATGTTGTCCGGGCAGTGGTAGTGCACACCTTTAATCCCAACACTCAGAGGCAGGAGTATCTCTGAGCAGAGAGAGTTCTGGGACAGCCAGGGGAACATGGTGAAACCCTGTCTCAGAAAACAAACACAAAAACAAACAAACAAAAAAGAACCTGAAGTACTTCAGACTCCCAACTTCCAAGCCCAGAATGGTAGCATGCACCTATGAAACTAATACATGAAACTGATGGGCTCAGAGCCAAAGCCAATGTGGGCTACATACATCACCAAAGCCAATCTCAAACAAACATACAAACAAAAAAGCTCTCCTGATTTCAGAACCAATAGGTTAGTGATTTTTACTGTACCTATAATGTTTTATTTACTTTCTTCTATTGGTCATTGCAAAAACTGAGATTTACTGCAAAAGCCCTGTCAAGGCACTAATCCCAGTACCTGGGAGGCTAAGGCAAAAATCTTAAGTTTGAAGCCAGCCAGGGCTACACAATAACACTATCAAAACACCACCATACAGATGTCATGCAAAGTGTTAAATATAATAAAATCTTCGTTTCACCAACTGCAATTCTTCACTCTGCAATTCTACCAAATAGTCTAACACATCACTCAATATCTATGTCATGAATCCCTCGTCCCTGCCAGATACCATCACACCAGTGACTAGGAACAGAAAGATGAAAAAGTCATTGTTTTTACTGGAATGATCCACAATACAGCAACAAAATCTGACCCTACAACTTAACTAGCATTATACTCATATATAAAAAATAAAACACATCAGCAGTAAGCTAACTCATAAAACTTCACAGTGTAAAGAGTTTGAGGGTTTACATAAAAAAAACACACATGGCATTAAAAAATTAAAATGCTTTTTTGGTTTTTGTTTTTAACAAATCAAAAACAAACAAACAAAAAAACCCAAATATTTTCAGAAAATGGTTGTCTTATTTCCCAAGGATGGGCAATGCTGACTAAAGATGAGATAAAGTATGCAAGTCATTTTAAATGCACTCATATGACAAATATAGCTACTTCTGTGAAACTCTAGTGGTGGTTTTATGTGTGCATTATTTTGTTTTGATTTTTGTGACACAGTCTTGCTATGTAGTGCAGGCTAAACTCCACTTAGAAAGTTCTAGGAGTACACCATCACATCTGGCAGGTAATTTTTTTTATTAGTATTGACAATCACAGAATCAGACTTGGATTTTGGACTGTGGAGTGTAGTTACTGAAACACCAGTGAAAAATCATATCAATACCCAGTCATTGTTAGAGTACAGGGCACACGATGCCAAAACAGAATAAAACTTAAACATAATTATTTTCTCAAGCATCCACTGGGAGAGCATGAAGACTGGTTTAGTGTTGTGGGATTCCACTTGGTTTGTGATATATACATACCCCTCTGCTAATAATGTACTTACTATGCACACACTCCTCTCCAATCAATGCAACCAGCAACCTCAGAGTCACACCCACAATATGTTTCTATTTTTCTAACAACAATCAAACTTAGAAAGTTTCTATTCAAAAGTATTCTCAATGCATTCTAGTCTGAAGATCAGAGGAGAGATCCAGCCAGCGCTGATCTGGGGTATGTTAAGAGTAAAACAAAACTGTATCCTTTTAGGAATTGTACTCTTAAATCTACTTTATTCCTATGTATATGACAAAATTAGATGCATATGGAAGGAATATGCACAATGGAAAAATTATTGTATGACCTAATTTATCAATCAAAATAGAGAACCAACCAAATTACACCCTTAGCAATCAGCCCACCCTTCCTTTACACCTTATAAAGAGAGATCCCAGACAGCAACTTGAGGCCTTGGCTCATGTGCCTGGCTGTTCCTTTGCAGCATATGCTACATGTTTCTACTACTTTGCTTTAAATAAAATTTCCTTGCTACTTTTGCAAATCAGCATGGATTTTAATTTCAATTCTGTGAATAAATGGCCAAGAATCTGGAAACGTAAAACACCAACAGTGACCAACACTGACCACAGATAGGTAACATCAGTATTTCAACTTCTTTAAATGTATCTTCAAGTTACATGGCATCTTCAACTAAAGGGCAACTGAAACATGAAACCCACATAATTCTGAAGATTTACAGGGAACTAATGATCTTTTTCCTTCTTCCTTTAAAAAATAAACACTATAAAATGGAAGGAGTAAGTATGGTGTCAGAGGAGTAAGTAAGACCAACATTTTTAAGACAATCCTAGAGTTAGCCGATATGAATTAGATTTAAATGCAGAAAACTTAAACAACAGGCGAAAATATTAAAATACCTTTCCCACCAGATGATTCATCTTTGTTACTTATATTTTTTAAAATTACATGAAGGGATTAATTTTAAAAGCACAATGTGTGGAGATGGAGAGATGGCTCAGCAGTTCCTGCTTTTCTGGAGAAGCCAAGTTATGGTCCCATAACCTAGGGTGGACAACTCACAACTTGTAACTCCCAGGTCCCAAGGATTTAACACCCTCTTATGGCCTCTGCAGGACCACACACACACACACACACACATGCAACATATATTTGCACACATACACATAAAAATAAATCTTAAAAAGAATCTCACAATCTATCCATTTAACTTTAGCTAAATCAGGACTGCAAGGAACTAATTCATTAAATACCTGAACAACTTTACAAAATTTGTCAATCATGCTTACTTGAGTTATTCCAGCAATAAACTTAGCTTCCATTAAACTAGCAATACTCTTGAGTTACTTTAATTTTATAGTTCAGCTGAGAAATTCTGAATTATTTAAAATCATATAACTTACCTTTAAGATTTTAGACAATTTTCCACTTTTTTCTATACAACAAACCTAGTTTCCTAGGTCTGTATTGCTAATGCTTTTAAATGCACGTCTTGTTAGACGTAATCATTTTTGGTACTGTGGAAAGACAAATGTTGACATCTTTTCTACCCTTTCCTGCCAAGCATTCACAAATTCTACCACTTGATTCCATTCCTAATTTATTTACTCCTCTCCAATACATACGAGGAATCTAAGACAGCACACAAAGGAAAGAAGATAAAGAAAAATGCCCAAAGGTAGATGAGGGTGACCATAGCCATCACTTCTATAAGCTACAAATCAAGTCTACATTCCACAAAGCAGAAATCTTTTGTTCAAAGTGTCTAAAGAATCAGTTCTATGAGAACACTTAGTGCCTTTTCCTCTTACGCTTTTAAAAGAATCTAGGTCAAAGTTAAAGAGTACATTTTTCATATATCTTTTTTACAAGTGGAAGAAACGATACTAGAAATTTCATTCCAGAATAGTCTCATGAACTGGTAAAGGTTGAAATTTTGTTTTGAAAATTGGATTCTACCAGTGACACAAATTTGACAATATACATGACAGCAAAAATTTTATCTAAATATAAAATTTTTATTTTACTGCTTCTTAGCTTTAAATTATCTTTATGAACAAATTTTCAGAAGCTACTAGGGGCTAGGCATGTAGCTCAATTGGGGTACATGAGTTAGCATGTACAATATCACAGATTCAAATCCCAGAATTTTGAGTGGGGGAGTACTAATGATCTATATTTAATCTCCATGTTCATAATGAAGTATAAAGTCCTTAATTCTATTCTCTAACACTGCCAAATTAAAAACTGCAATAACTTAATGAAATTCAAATTTGAGTATCTTAAAGAAAATATACTTAACTAAAGTTGTAAGATACAAACTAATCTTTATCCAGTGAAAGTTTCCAGCTATTAAGTCTAATTTGCTTTAGTTAAAAATATGTGGCTGTAGCAGGCAATAGCAGAGTACTTCTTTTATCCCAAAACTTCGGAGGCAGAGGCAGGTAGATTTCTATGAGTTCAAGGCCAGCCTGGTAGACCAAGTGACATGATGGACAGACAAGGCTACACAGAGAAATCCTGTCTTGAGAAGGGGGAGGGAGAGGAGGGAAGTGGAAGAAAAGGGAGGAGAGGAAAAAGGAGAGAAGTGGAGAGAAGAGGAGAGGGAAGGAAAGAGAAGGGAAGAAGAGAGAAGAGGAAAGAAAAGGGGGGAAAAAAGGAAAAAGATGGTTGCAATAGTAAAAGATTAAACCATGTTAATATTCAAAAATTCTAAGCATTATATAAAAATAATGCTCATCTTTAAATATTTGAGAACCCCATTCAGTTACTTATAATCCTAAAAGTAGTCTCCCATGCTATAGACCTTCAAGTGTTATTCACTGGCCACATGTAGGCAAATTTCACATTAATCTTATATTCAATTAGATATCTAGTTGGAAAAAAAAAATCAGTAAAAACTAATAGAAGTTTAACTCCTTAAATCTGAATCTGCAGAAAACTTACCTGATTTGTCTGGCTACTTAAGTATGGCTCAAAATCATCATCATTTACAGCATCTTTTTGATGAATCGAACCATTTTGTACTGAAACTAAAAAACATATTTGTATTAGAAATGTTGTAATCCTTATAAAATGTATAGCACAATATAACATTTTAAAAACTTTTCAAGCCAACTCTGAAAAAAAAATAGTACAGAATTTCTTGCTGTTTTAAGAACTCTCTTAAGAATAACCTTTAGAAATAATGTGTGCCAAAGAAAGCCTAGAAATCCCATGATCTAAAACCCAACATTATATAAATTATATCTATATATCTATATACTTCCCTTGATCAAAATGTTAAATATCCCAATTTCAAAACTGTAGTAAGCAAAGCAACACAGAAATGTTGGGAAGACACCCTAAAATTGTATATTACTTTACAATAACTTTAACTAATGATGTAGATAGTATATTTGAGTATGTGACCTAACTTTGTAAAAGTCTATTAATCTGATAAAGGTAAGAATTGTTTTCTTACCAAAACTGGGTCTTCTTCCTATGTTACTCAGGCTAACCCTGAATTCTCAATCATCCTACTTCAGCTTGTGAAGCAATGGGAATACAGGCATATATACAATACTAGGTTGAGCCTTCAAATAACTATGACCTGAAGTTCCAGTAAATTACTTAAATGTCTCGAGTCAAAGTGGTTAAAATTCATGATTATGAGAAATCTAGAAAGGGCTAGGTCTGATGCCACATACTAGTTACCACAGCACTTGAAAAGTAGAAGCAAAAGGAGAGCAAGATAAAAACCAATATGGACTACACAGACTGGGCTATGTAGCAAGACCCTCTCATTAAAAAGGAAAGGCCTTATGTTGCTTTGGCTTGGTTTTTGGCAGTACTGGGGGTGCCAACCCAGGCCTCGTGTACGTTATGTGAGCACTCTAGTTAAAATCTGTAAGACTTTGATTCTCTAATAAATGTGTGTGCACATACCTTGATTCTCAAAGACTAACAACTCACTGGTGAAATTAGCATGCACTGAGGTTTTGTGTTCAAATCTAAACACCAAGACTTTCACATTAAAGTAAAACTACAATTAAGACACCAAAGATGATGATTACTCATGAAACACATGAGAAAACAAATCAGAATGTCACACTAGTTCAAAACTACTTCATACACTGTAAAAAGATATTTTGTAGTCCGGAAAAAAAAAAAAAAACATTTGGACACTGTCCCAGTAGTGCCTGAGTACAGCATATAAAACCACCTCCTGGATTTCAATTTCAGATCTGCTACTGAGGAGGCAGGTGCTCTCCAGTCAGGATTTGAGCTCATTAACTTAATAATAACTCAGGTTATTCAGTGCCTATTGTATTTCATCTTCATATGAGATGACCATATTCAATAATCCTTATTAATACTAAATGTTGCAATACCCCAAATAAAACTAAAAATTATTCTGAACCAGAAAAACAGACAATGGTTACTGGGAAAGTATCTGATACAGTAGCAATATTTGTTACTGAAACATGAAATAAAAAAGAAAAGGCAATTTGTGAGGGATGTCAATCTCTTAGAACTACTGCTCAAAAACTACAATGTCACAAAGCATCACCAACTAATGTGGAGTTCAGTTTACCAGAACATCAACTCTAATTTTGTTCTAAGTGTACATTACCTAAAATGTAACATTAGTGAGCAGTGGCTTATGAGCAATGATCTATTAAATTCCTTTATTCTTCATCCAATAATGTTCAGGGATAGCTCAAAAGTAAAATTACTCTGAGCGTGAAGGCTTCAGAGCTCACCTCTATGGCCCAAAGATCAAATGGATCCTGACTCCACTTATAAGATTTAACAGTGTTTCTTAATGACTTCATCAGAATTAGGTTTGGCTAAATGGGCTCCAGAATTAAAATGTTACTGTCATTACTAACAAAATAAAATGGAGGGTGTCATAGGATATACCCAATGCCATCTGAGGGCTGAGGTAACCACTGCAGTCCCACAGATTGATACACTTGTTCTTCCCATTGGTTTGACTATTCCTTTATCAACAATAGTGATGCACAGTCTTTTATTTCTTGAAGGCCCAAAAAGAAAAGTTTCTGACAACTAGAATAGACTATTAAACTAGTATGACTATCAGCCTGTATTTAAAACAATTATTCTATCTCTTGTATCCATTAGTTCTTGGTTATCTACTCCATACTGCTAACATAATCAAAAAAGTATCCATTTAAAGGCTCCTAATAAGATACTAACTAGCCCTTTAATTTCAGAAGCATACTTTCTTAAAACAACTTTTTCGTAAGATTTTAGTTGTTGAGCATTACTTAAGGACAATCTAATGCCTTGGAGACTTAAAGTCACTGAACATTAACAAAATCTAAGCCACTTCTATATTGTGTAAAAGTTCTTCAGGGGAAAAAAGAACAGATGACTTACATGATTCTTCGCCTGTTTCCTCTGCCCTATGAAGCAAAGTCAAATCAAGATAGAACATGGGCCTTAGAAGCCAGGTGATTCTCTGCTCTGGTCCTGACTACATCAAGTTAGGAAAGTCAACAGATGTGTGCATCATGTTTTCCCACCTACAAAAACAGCGACAATACCATATACCCTCTATCTCCTTACAGGAATGTTGTGAGGATTAATAATAGTATGAAGGAAAATAATGATAGTATGGTGTTTTGAAATCATTTCTTGAGGGGGACAGAGAGAAGATACAACATAATATTGCTAAAATACACTATTTTTTTTTCTGAAACATTCAAACAACCAATTTCAACCTAATTCTTTTTTTTTTTTTTTTTTTTTTTGGGTTTTTCGAAACAGGGTTTCTCCGTGGCTTTGGAGCCTGTCCTGGAACTAGCTCTTGTAGACCAGGCTGGTCTCGAACTCACAGAGATCCTCCTGCCTCTGCCTCCCAAGTGCTGGGATTAAAGGCGTGCGCCACCACCGCCCGGCTTCAACCTAATTCTTTTAAACTGCAGTTATATAAAATGATGTACATGTCCCTCCTACAGAAGGAATAAGGAGGAGGAAAAAGAACCAATTTCCACAGGATGCTTACCTATATAAACTTAAGGAACAAAAGAAAGGAAGGAGGAAGGCCTAAGAGGACATCTGGACACACAAATGAAGACACAGCAAGCAAAAGTTCTTGTTAATAAAGAAAATTATGGACCAACAAATAATTATCCTTACATTTTAACTATCTTTTGGTATTATCTTGCCAAGTATAACAAGCAGTTTCAAATCTTAACTGATACCAACTTCTTAGGAACATAAAGCTCTTAAACTCTGAAATTCAAAATTATTAACCATATCTTTACAGTTGTAAAGCAAGAAAAATAGTTATAGTCTCTGCTTAATAATAGTTTACAGACTTACTATAAGACAATTTCACTAACTTAAAAATAAGTCAGCTAAGGCAGTTTTTCCTCAAACACATAAAAGCTCCTAACTGCCATTTGTTACCAGTCCTGACTTGCCTTGTAATATCTGTAAACTTATAATGGTTCCTATCATTTTATAATGGATCCAACTTACATGACTTTAAGCATACCAATAATACATTTGGACCAGTAGCTTTTCTTCTCTTCCTCAAAAGAGGATAAAAAAAAAAAATCCAACAGATAGCATCTAGAGCAATAAGCTGTTTTAATTACAATAAACTTTACAGGATTTATAGTCACTCTTGTTTATAGAAGAGAAAATTTTTAAAAAGTACAATGTGCTCAACAAACTTGGTAAATCAGTAGCTATATGTGGTATTGAAACCTAGGACTGTAAGAAATCCCAGCCTTCATCCTAGAATAAAACTATACACTGAGCAAAAAGAGTAAAAGAAAAACTGGGAGAATAAAGAACAAGAACTATCTAAAAACCACAACTTGTTTGTATAGCTACATATCAAATCAGAGGTGACACTATCAATTAAAAAGTCTCATATAAAAATGTAGTCACCAGGTGATGCAGTCTGTGGCTGGCTTCTGTCTTTGAAACACTTTGTAAGTAACTGATGTGTAACAACAGAGGTCACTAGGCCACACCAAAGTGAAGTAATTCCTGAGTTAACCAAACTCGTGGTAAACCAGGGCAAGTTTACAATACCCAATCTACATGGTGGTCTACATTTCTTATCCAAAAAGAACTTCACAGAAGTCACTTACCTTAAAATGCATAACACAAAACACTTAGCACTTCAAATAGCCTTGCATAGTTCTAGGATAAAACAGTTTACACTAGGCAACAATGACCACACATTTCACAAATGGTCAGATTGCCAAAAAAAAAAAAAAGAAATTCCTTTTAAATTTGCAAATGTTTCAAAACTATTTTTAAGTTAACCTCTAATTCTGAAGTTTATAATTGTAACTAAAATTCTATGTTAATCCCTAAATGTTTATATGCTAAAAGAAAACATTAATAAATAAAAGCAGTAAGTTTGTTACCTACACACTTCAATGCATCTGGTATATACCAATTCTTATATAAAATGTAACACAACATGAAGGAAATTATTCTGTGAAGAGCATAATTATTTTCTAATTAACCAGCATTGCCACATAAAAACCCAGGAAAAAAAAATTAAAAGCATCAACAGAAACATGAAAGTTACACCTAAAGGGCTATCGCAGATCTTAGTTTCTAAGCAGTATTTCGTTACTGGGGGGAAAAAAAACACAGGAAGTATAATTGTATTTAGTGTCATTTCCGGCACTACAAAACGTTATAACTATATAGTTCATTGGAATGTTCATTAATTGGCACCACCCCAAGAAAGGAGTTATTGTCCTAAATGAGTATCACATGATTTATGTCATGTTTTAATCAGCTGACTGCTGAGTTCCACAGGCATAAATACAAACTAGATTTATGTTTTAAATGCCTTACTTTTAATGGTTGTTTTTAAACAGTAAATCATATAATGCTAGCAATAACTGCACAAATAATTTCTTTCTCCGGGTTTTTTTTTTTTTTTTGAGACACACCTTGCAGTCAGGGCTCTACAGTGAGATACTTGCTGTTAGTGAGTTCTGTAGTGCTGTTGCCTCTTTGCAGGCAACTTTTATGGAATCAGTGATTAACCGTACGATTTTCATTCATGTGACAAAGAACGCCATGTGAACTGCAAGTATAACTGTAACCCAGACATTTCAAACAGAATGTCCGCTTCAAGAACGTACTTAACTAGACACAAAATGTAGAAAAATGTGACCTAAGTTATGTAACAACTTGTACAAAACAAGAAAACTAAAAAAACTCTTACGTTTATTCGAATACAAGCAAGACAGATGTTTATTCTTGTAGAACTTCGGTTTCTACACACGTAGCTTCAAACCCAGGAACTACCTAAATGTTAGCTGTCTTAGCTGCGATGGATGTTTTTCTAACCTTTAAACATTTAAGAAGAAAAGCAAAAACAAGAAAGAAGCCGCTGGCGGTTTAAAAATAACATTAGGGCAACACCTAAGAGGAAAAAAAAAATAATAACCAAACTCACCTTTATTTCCTTGCCCTTTAGGTCTCTGGAGCAAGACGAAAGATGTGGTAACGGGGGAGGGGGGGAAGAGGAAAGAAAAGTGTGTTAATCAGAGACATTCTCGGAGACAAGTTATTCAGAACAATCCGCGTAGGAGTGAACCCCGCCAGCTCCTCCGCAGCCACTCCGCCCGTCGGCCTCCCGCCGCCCCTCCACAGCCAGCGCAGCCAGCGCCTGCCAGCCGCCAGCTCGGGGCCCCGGCGCGGCCGCCGGGACATCCGGCCCTCGGAGCGCTCCCGGGCGCCGGCCGCAGGCTCCGCCGCCAGCACGCACGCCGGCCTGGGCGGCAGCCCCCGCCGCGCCGTTACAGGGCCGCCGGCGGCTAGAGGCACGCGAGGGTGGAGCTCTGCGGCTCAGGCCTTCGCCGAGCCCGGGCCCTGCTCCCTCACCTGATCCACGCTAGTGGCTGACATTCTTCACCGCAAGCCGAAAGGAGGAGCCGCCGCCGCCGCCGCCGCCGCCGCCGCCTGGGCCTCTCCGCGAGCACTCACAGCAGTCGGCTGCCGCCCTCGCGAAGCTCTGCTCCAGCCGCCGCCGCCACCGCCGCTCGCGGGGACTCCGGGAAGCGGGCTCGCGCTCGGGAATCGCCGAAGGGGCCCGAGCTCGCCGCCGGCACGCCGCTCGTCCCCGCTCGCCCTCCGCTCCTCGGGCCCACAATGGCGGACCAGCTCGCGAGCCCCACTTCCGCTCCGGGCCGCCCTGACCTTCCGCTATCCAGTCTGACGTCCACGCACACCTCGCAGTTCCTCCCCCCCACTCCCGCCACGGACCCTGGCTCCGCCCTCGCGGCTCACGTCATCGGACCGGGGGACGGAGGCGGGGGGGGGGAGCGAGCTGCCGTACGCGGGACGCATGCGTGGGACGGAGCGCGTCGGACGGGCGGGCGGTGTCGGCCTTGGGGCTCCCGCGGCGGATCGCAGCGCGGGGTGACTCAAGCACCAAACGGTGCCGACCCCGCAAAGCCAGCGTGGGGTCGGGGACCAAGCTCACAGCCGCCGCTTTGTTCCTCTTGGCTCCCGGCGGTTTTGGTCTTTATGAATAAAGTAGCCCTCCGAAAGAGAAACAGTTGCCAGACTTCGTCCCCCGGAGGGGGAAAAAAAACAATGTTAAAATTCCACTAGGAACTAGTACTGTTACTTTCTTACCAGTTGGCAAAAACAAAGGAGGTCCGTCATTTAAGCTTTTGATATTTTTATTGAATTCCCATCCAAGGAAGATTTCTTTACAGATGTAGCGTGGACTCCTAGTAAAGAAACGACGTACATAACTAGTCCCATCCTTTCAAAATCACCCAGGTTAAGAGCTAACTTATAAAACAGAAAATTAGAAAAACTGTACAGTCTGCTGTCGTAGTTTGACAATGTTTTAGAAACACTGGGTTAGGTCTGCTTTTCGTGTAAATCCTCAAATGGCATTTTTTGTTTGTTTTTCGAGACAGGGTTTCTCTGTGTAACAGACCTGACTGTCCTGCAACTAGCCCTTGTAGACCAGGCTGGCCTCAAACACAAAAATCTGCCTGCCTCTGCCTCCTGGGTGCTGGGATTGAAGGCGTGTGTCAGCACCGCCGCCTCACTCTCAAATGCCATTTTTAAGGTGTGGTCAGTCCAAATCTTTCTTTTCTGTTCTCTTCCGTTCTAATCCCAAACTGCGAACCCTTCCATGTCCCAAGATTTCTCTTACTCTCCAGTGTTTATTGTACCTTATCTTCCTCTTCCCAGTTTGAGTTTTCAGCGTTTATTGGAAGAGGCACTAAAGTGGGAAATTGAGACTACACAAAAGAAAGAGTAGGAAAACTCACAGTTTTGCCTTGGCTCCTAATAAGTCTGTCTTTGAAATCCCATGAATCTCAGTTGAATTCTTACCTGGCAATGATTTGTTTATTGCTCCTATCTTAAAACATTGGCTTTGGAATCCCATGAATTTCAGCTTGAATTCTTACCTGGTAATGATTTGTTTATAACCTTGGAAAAGTTACAGAACCTAAACTTGGCTTTAACAAGTATAATCAGTGGCACAGGTAAGCTCCCCACAACTGTGGCCTTGTAAAGCTAGTTCTTATTTCCTTTGCTGAGCGAGTCCCGGCATCAAAATTGTGACTTAGTGAGTATGTCGGGCATAGTAATCGATTAAATATTCACTGTATCTTGTGTGTTAACTCCTGTTATAAAAATTGAAGGCCCGGTGAGGTACTTAAGAGCCAAAGGCAGGCAGATCTCAGTGAGTTTGAAGATAGCCTGGTCTACAGAGTGAGTTTCAGGACAGCCAGCCCCGGCTATGTAAAGAGACCCTAAGGTTACAGAATAAATCCAAGGTCAGAAAGATGGCTGGGTAAGTAAGAGCAGTTGTAAAAAAAAAAAAAAAACTACATGAGTTCTGTACCTGGAACCGATGAGATAGATGCAGAGAACCAACCACTCCTAAAAATTTTCCTCAGACCTCTACATGTATATCCACATACATACAAATGAAAAATACATACATACATACATACACACAAATAATGGGCTGAAAAGATGGTTGGTTCATCAGATGCAAGTACTACTTTCACAGAGGCCTGGAGTTCAGTTCCCAGCACCTACCCCTTGTGATTCAGAAACCCCTATAACTCATCTCCTCTGACCTTCACTGAAAGCTACACTGGTGTTCACATACCCGCACAGAGACACATGCAGCATCTAGGGATATAATTAGTGATAGAAGACTTGCCTAGACGGTGAAGGTCGTGGGTTCAAGACTCAGTCCCTAGTACTGCACAAAGGAAAGAGTAGAGTTCAGAAAGAATGAGGAATCTCCGATTAGTTTATGTGAGACACAATTTGAACACAGGTCTAGAGTTTCTATATAGCCTTCACATAATACTGCCTAATAGCATCACATTCTATGAGTTTCTGTTGTCCTTCATTCCTGCCCTTCCAATCAACGCTGTGTTTCCTGACTATGGCCTTTCCTTCTAACAATGAGGTCTGAACATGAGGAGTAGAATGCTAATTTCCTGCTCATAAAATCCACTTAAATTAATGCAAAGTTTTGGCTGTTACTGGGGATAAAACACTTTGCTTAAGCCAGGAAGTTACTCTGTCACTCAACTTTGCTCCCAACCATTTTCAGCACTTTGAAGTATGTTTAGAAACTAGCTAAACCTACTTCCAGTGCTGCCAAGGATCTGTAGATGAACCTGGGGAAATGCTTCTGCAGACTCTAGATGGTAGACAAAGTACTCTCTTGGAGGACCATGAGTCCATCAGCCCCGTGGGCTTTATAATGTAGTACCCACAGTTAAGAAAGGAAGACGGTTGGCTTGGCTTCGTCATTTACTATGTCTGACTTGGTGCTCTTATGCAGCAAAGTTCCTTTCTGCCCAAATGTAACTTTTGGATTTGTGTGTGTGTGTGTGTGTGTGTGTGTGTGTGTGTGTGTGTGTACATTCAAGTTAGGTTCAACTACAGGTGCCATCAAGTTTAAAATACCAGGAATTTAAATGGCCGTCTGTGTTTCTTTTCTGTAAATGTGATTCAGAAGTTGGCGGGGACTGAAGCTGCCACAGTATCAGGTTTTTCTTAACTAACGGCAGGTTTGATGAAGGACCAGAAAGTCAGGTGTGTAGAAAGTAACAGGCCAGACTCAAACTCACCTCCATAAGTACAGCACTTAGGGATATTTCTAGAAGCCAGGCAGTCTAAGGCACAGGGAAAGGTGATCCTAGATAAGAAAAGTGGCAGGTAAACTATGCATGTATGACCTGACTCGGTGGCTCTTTATGGAGTGTAGGCTCAAAACATGATGTTAGGATGCTCTCAGGGCCACCCAACAGATGCTGAGCTAAGAAAAAAAGGGTTAATACTTGTCATCGATTTGAGCTGCTTTCATATGCTTGAAAAACTATGTAAATTCTGATTACGTGCATAGGAAAGTTAATGGGAATTTTTACTTAGTGCTGTGTACCTTTCCATCCCTGAGTTGTAATACCTAAGAAAACAAAAGAGAAGGGATTTATCGTGTTTTCATAGGTGCCATCCACAGCTACTTGACTCTATTGCTCCTGTTCCTGGGGAGCATTGAACAAACCAAAAATGACTCACTTCCTGCTGGGCAAGAAGCACAAAGAAAGAAAAGGTCATGGACAGATGGATGAACTCAGCAAAGATGCATTCCCCTAGTGATCTGTTTCCCCCAGCTAAGCCCCACCTCCTCATAGTCCATTCTGCCCTCAATTAATCCCTTATAAGGCTACAGGGCTCATAAGACAATCAAAAGCCTATCAGCTCCCATCTGCTTTTTGATAAGTGAGCCTTCAGAGGGTATTTTTTATTCAAACCCAGAGTGAGAAACAGTATCTAAAATTTGAAACAAAAGTGACAAAAAGTAAGTTTTCCCCTAGGTTTCCCCTCTAGGGCACTAACACTTCCACCGGTGCTATGGCTCCAGCTCTGCTTCCGGCTGTCATTATCACATTCCCATCTTGCAAAAGAGAAAAAAGAACAAAAAAGAAAGAAAAAGTGGGGGAAGGGTAGAGCCCTGTCTAAGGATACTTCATAGCAATTTTATTTCCCACTTCTGTCTACCTCCTAATAACCGCAACATTGTTTTCTGAAAGTTCTTAGTTGCAGGGAAGCTGGAACATGTATTGTGAAATGGAAGAAACTTAACCACCCAGGAGGAGTAACAGATGACAAGAGAGATACATAATAAGCAATGAACTATGTGCACAGTTCTTCCCCAGTTTCACTCTGTTCGCTGCTAGTATTTAAACTTTAATTTTTTCCAACATCTGCAGAAAAAGTTTAAGAACCTGCATTATGTTCGAGTAACACAGTAAGTGAACCAAGCACAGCGAATTCGGAGGATTGACCGCTGCATTTCAAAGGTAAGATATCTAAATACTGTGCATGCAAAGGTAAAACTAATAGTCAAGAACATTGAATAAGGCAAAAATAAAATAACGCGGCTTTGAAGCCCACGTATTTCTCAAACATGCGTGTAGTTATTGCGGGGATATTTACAGTGGCAAGAAAAAGACAAGAAAACATGGAGCCTTCGTTGCCTTTCAGTGATGTTTCTCAAGCGTGACTCTTATCTCTTGGACTAAGTACAGCTTTTCCCAGGAATTTGTTATAAAAGCAGTCTCTAGACCTAGGCTAAATTTACTGTCAAGTTTGGAACAAAGTGTCTATTTTTGGCAAGAAAAACAGGTGTCTATTTTGAAGTAATTTTAGATTTCCAGAAGTGTTGCAAAGATGGTACCCACAGTTCCTACACATCTCTTACTCAGCTTCCCCTACTGTTCTTGTCTTATGCAACCACACTACAATTTAAAAAAACAAGGAAATTGCCTGCTGGTTGATAGACTCAAGCTATGCATGTCACAGAGCTCCAGACCTTAGTAGGCCCTCAGACCTTAGCACAACTGACTTCATGATGGAAGTCTCATTCAGGCTGTAAAAGTCTAGACACCTAGACAGCACCTCTAGCTAAAATGGAAACAAAGGCCTAATCCATCAAAGCTTCCAATGTACTAGCCTTGCTTTTTGGCCTCTGTAGTTCCACTTCTGGCTGTTGTGTTAACTAAAGTATATCAACCCAAGACATGGTTTATGTGCTTAAAACCTCACACTGGGAAAGGCCCAGGGCTGCACTGGAATCCTGATCACCCAGTACAGTTGCTGGCTTACTTTCTATTGGTTTAAACCCATGCCCGAGCAGTCTTCTCTGCTGAATACCCCATAATCCACACTGCTGAGCTTTCCTAGTTTCCACACTCATAGTCCTTTCCTGTTCCGGAATACCACGTTACATTTCAATATCAGGTTTCCTTCACTTTATCAGATCCATGACAGTTTCTTCCTCTTTCCTTGACTTGGGACAATGAATACAATTTATAGAAGGGCACTGATTTAAGTAAAGCTCCTTGATGGGACCCCAAAGTCTATGATAAGACTAAAAGTACAAATGGAGCCATACATACTTATGTTACTTATCACCAAACTACTTTTCTTACTTTCAAAAGTCAGGATTAAAGAAAACAAAATTCTTTAGCCTAATTTAATTGATACAGTAATGGAACTTTTCTGAACTTTAATTTTTACAGGAATAAAATCAAGTAATATGATTTAACTGAATTTTCTTTCCTTTCTCTTGTTCGTTTCTTTTGAGATGTGATCTCGTCCAGGCTGAACTCCTCCAAGTAATGCTCTTCCTGCCATAGTCTCCTAAATGCTGGGATTACAAGAGTGTTCCAAAATACCGAACTTCTCTACCAGTACTGTACAACCCCCTCCCCACCCCATTGGTTCGTCTTAGCTCTTGCTTCTATCAAATTCTTCTAAACAGTGATGAGGGCAGATGATAACGATGGTTTCCAAGCAAATTAAGCAGTCATATATTCCTCCCTGCCCTGAAGTGAAAATTGTAAACCTCCCCAAGTAGGCATATGTTTTCTTTTCCCATTCCTAAGCTTGTGACAGGAGAACATTCTCAGAAAAATGAGCATGAAGAGCAAACAGACTGTAACAAGCCACACAGATGTTTTAGTTCTTCCTGATGCAAACCAAAGCTTACAGGCAACACCCATCTCCCAACATTCTCAACTGAGGCTTGCCCACCTCCCCGGAGAGTCTAACAGCCAGTGTTCATTTCACAATCCCGCCTCCCTCAGTGCAACCACTGGCTTGATGCCTTGCTGCTGTGATCGTCATACAACAAACACAGCCTTTGGCTAGTCCTCAGTTTGCTGCTATCTGTCTGACTATACAGAAGCTGCCCACTATGGGGTATGGGAAAGGCCAGCATGAGCAGTCAAATGAATCCAGTGTGGGTTTGACTCTAGATCTACATGGTGACAGGGTTAGTCATGGTCTGTGCTGGCTATTTTTATGTCAATTTGAGACAAGCTGGAGTCATCTGGGAGGAAAGGACCTTAATGAAGAAAATGTCTCTAACAGCAAACAGTAGGCATTTTCTTAATTATTGATTGATGTGGGAAGACCCAGCTTCTTATAGTTGGGGTCACCCAGCACTGATGGCCGTAGGTTCTGTAACAACATAGGCTGAGCAAGCCACGTAAGCAACTCTCCTCCACGATGAAGAGCATCAGCTCTGCCTCTGGGTTCCTGCTGTTTGAGTTCTTGTCTCCACTTCCTTTGATAGTGAACTGTGATGTGGAGATGTGAGCCAAATAAACCCTTTCCTCCCCAAGTCGCTTTGGTGATGGTGTTTTATAACAGGAGTCAGTCTTACTAACACATGGTCAATGATAGAACCTTGAACCTCAGCAACTTGCCTGTTAGGAACTCTTCTAGGCAGTGTCTACTCCAGACAGTGGTAGAGGCAAATGCTACCCACCCCTTAGGCTTCAACTTAGCCCAGAAGCTTCTCCAATCTGCTACTCCCCTTTCCACAGCTTCTCCGATCTTCTATTCCACGTGTGTTCTCAATAGCTCCATTTTCTAAAAGCTGGGGACCCTGCCCCTAATGAATCATCCTGGGTGGGAGCCCATAGCCCTGACTGTAGGAAATGTGGCACGGAGAACTCAGGAATGTGCCAAAGCACAGGCCCTATGACGTCACTCAGTCTAGGTCCCCAGTCTCCGCCACTAAGTAGAATGCATGCTGCCACTGTGGCGACTAAAGTTATTTTTATATTATTTTGTCTCCCTGGCCCCTCCTGCCAAGGAAAGTCAAATCCCCTGGAGAGAAGGGATTGGGGAAATTAGAGAGGAAACAAGATTGGTCATCAGTTAGTTATTGTTGAGCCTGGGCAAAAGCTTTCTAAGGATGAATTATATTATTCTGTCTACTTACCTATTACAAGCTCTCAACAGTAAAAATATTCTTAAAATATTTGAATTATAAAAACAAGTGTTGCTATTTACAAGTTAGATTCTCTATAAAGTCAACTCAAATGCTGGGTTAACTATCATAGGACTGTTGCTCCCAGGTGTAAGGCAGGGTTATATTCCCTCAGGCCGTGAATCACATTTTCATCAACAGATCATTTATGTAGCCTTGTTTTGCCAATGCTTGTGCTTAAAGACATCTTGTTTAATTTAAACTGTTGACTCATTAACCTAAACTCAAAGACAACAGCACAGTGACACCTGTCTGAATGAGGCTAATCTAACACACTTACTTTTTCTGTCTGTCTATCACAGTCTCTTGCAGGAGGTATACTAAATTTCAGCACTAAATGTGGCAACCATTTTAAACAATGAAATCAGTAAGGCAAAGGTTTGAAAGTGTGAAATACACTATCAAAAGGAAGCTCGTTTACAAGATAAGATGTGAAACAAGAGGCCAGAGCATGGCCTGAGTCACATCTTCTGGGACCAAACCCTTCTTCCAGCAATTCAGATTCTTTTACCACCCTGCACAGCCACATGGATGTGACCAAGAATGTACTATCAGGTAGATTTGGAGCCAACAAA
Organism: Dicrostonyx torquatus; assembly: GCA_028555095.1. NCBI lineage: Eukaryota > Metazoa > Chordata > Mammalia > Rodentia > Cricetidae > Dicrostonyx > Dicrostonyx torquatus. The sequence goes on from JAQHUG010000015.1 coordinate 8,975,800, forward strand.
TACCCTAGAATTAGTAAGCATGTTATAAATACAATGTCAGCAAAGTCTCAGATAATATTTAAATTGACCCATTGCAATAATTGGGTGTTCCTTCTCGTTGGTGAAGACAATACTAAATTATCTCGGGTTGATTAAAGGGTTACTTATCCACTGACAATTTCATGCAATGCATTTTGGTCATTTTCATCCTCCATTATCTTTGCTCATTCTCTCTCACTCCCGCTGAACCCTTTCTTTATCCGAACAATTCCCTCTCCTGTTTTCCTGTCTTTTGACTGTTGGTTTGTTTTTGTGACCCGCTGAATTTAATTACAGTTGCTAAGAGCATAGGTGGTGGCTATTCACTGGAGCTCAGGGAATTTAATCATGCCTACACCTAGGAACATCACCATGTCTATATCATTGAGAAATATAACTCCCAGAAAACATTAATCGCCAGTACCTCCTCAGAGAAGGGTCCATCCTCTGTCCTTGATGGAATTTTGACCAGTCCCATCTTGTGTAGGTAAGCACGGCTGTTGCAGTCCTGAGTAAGGCCACATCGTGCCCAGACAGCAGCACTTTCCCAGCCTCCACATAGTCCATTCTTTCTGACTCCTCTTCTGTGATGCTTTCTGAATTTTAGAGGACATGATAGAGATGTCCCATTTAGGACTGATGATTCAATTGTCACTTATTCTCGGCACTTTGAGCAGCTGCAAGGTTGGGCCTTTGGCAGTCACCTGCTGCAAAGAGAAACTTTCCTGGCTAAGATTGAGAATAAATTTAATCTGTAAGTGTAAGCAGAAATATTTAGTAAACGATTTGGCACTGTGTCTGTTTCACAAAACTACAGTAAATTACCCCTTAGGGGCTATGGTATCCCCAGTCATTAGCATTTGACCAAGTTTACTGTATCAAACAGGAATTCCCTCTCATGGAACAGGCCTCAAATCTTAGCTACCCCTGTAACAGCCATACTAGTGGGTGCTCTTGCCTGTATGGTTGGTAGCATCACTCACAAGGCCCCTGGCCTTTCTCCTCATTCAGCCCACATAGAATATTCTGGTCCTATGGAAGGCTAGACAGTTTTTCAGGGGTCTCTCCGACCAACAGCTCATAAAGAGGCATAGGTATTTTCATTTAAAAACCTATAGCGTTTGGGAACAGATTGTATACTCACATAGGGTACCTCCATTCAAACTTGTTTTTTTTTTCTGTTTTTCAAGACAGGGTTTCTCTGTGGCTTTGGAGCCTGTCCTGGAACTAGCTCTTGTAGATCAGGCTGGTCTTGAACTCACAAAGATCCGCCTGCCTCTGCCTCCCGAGTGCTAGGATTAAAGGCGTGCGCCACCACCGCCCGGCTAAACTTTTTTTTTTAATCATATTTAATTAACTTACAGACTAGTAGTTTACTGCATGACTTCTAATATATCCTATTTTAATTTCTGTCTTTTTTTTTCTCTTGTGATAAAATAACACAAGCAATACAGCTTACAGAAAGAAGCATTTATTTGGGACCTATAGTTCCAGAGGCATGGAGTCTATCACCATCATGGCGAGAAGTGTGATAGCGGGGAGGCATAGCACTGGAGCTGTAGCTGAGAGCTCAAATCCCTATCTATAAACAGGAAGCAGAGAGAGACACTAGGAACAGCTAAAGCCCCTTGGAACCTTAAAGCCTGTCCGCAGTGACCCATACCTTTTAACAAGACCATACCTCCTAATCTTTCCCAAATACTTCCACTAACTAGGGACCAAGTATTCAAACAGGAGGCTATGGGGGCTATTCTCATTTAAACCACTACACATCCTTAGTTTGGTTGACCCCCTTTCCCATTCCTTCCTCTCCTATATGGCCCCACTCCCATCCTCCTTTAAAGATTTCTACTCCTGGGGCTTGGGAGATGGCACAGCAGTGAACAACACTGGCAGCTCTTCTCGAGGTCATGAGTTTATATTCCCAGCAACAACATGGTGGCTCACAGCCTCTATAATGGGATCTTAGCCCCTCTTCTGGCATGCAAGTGTATGTGCAGATAAAATACCATATGCATAAAATAAATACATCTTTAAAATATTATAAAAATATTTCTACTCCCAGTATTTTTCTCCTCTACCTTCATATCACATGTATTCTACCATCTTTCTTCCCTGAAGGCTTCTCTCCCTTTTCTCCCAGTGACTCCTTTCTAGCTTTCTGGTCCCTATATTGTCAGGTCAATCCATGAGAGACCACCACACTGATGCTCTTAAAGCCAACTAGAAAGTCCATATTGCCAGCCAGAGGCTGCATTGGGAATTTGCTCAAATCATGCAGCCTAAGTCTTACAGCTCTTTTTCTTTTATGCACAAAATCCATATCCTGGTTGATCCATGTCAAAATTAGCAGGAATCAAAAATACAAAAGCCAAAGAACAAGGTTAGTATATTTGGAGTATTTTTATTTTTATTTTTTTTATTTTCATTTATTATTTTTTGGTTTTTCGAGACAGGGTTTCTCTGTGGCTTTGGAGCCTGAGCTGGAACTAGCTCTTGTAGACCAGGCTGGTCTCGAACTCACAAAGATCCGACTGCCTCTGCCTCCCGAGTGCTGGGATTAAAGGCGTGCGCCACCATCGCCCGGCAGTATTTTTATTTTTAACTCAGAGACTTTCCTGGAACTATGGACTAGGTCTTTGTTCCAATTTGGTAGGTCTTGGGACCTATGTGCTGGATTTTAAGGTGAGAATGATACCTCTAACACAGCACCGGTTGTGCTAAGGTCTAGGGACCTGTTACATTCTCGACCAATTCTGTGGGCATGCATCAAATCACGGGCTCACCTTGAGGGAGGGGAATTATAGCATCTCAGCACTAAAAATTTAGTAGAATAATTAAGTATGCATTTGAGCAAGCAGGGTCCTATAGTGAGGGCTAGAAGAAGAAGGATTAACGGCCTGGCAATTGCCACAAATAGAGTAGTTAACCAAGAGAACAAGGATAGCTACCGGCTGTCAGGTTCTTGATGTCTCTTTTCTCCTTCATTAAGGTTATTTTGACCATCGTTAAACTTTCTCTAATTACCCTGACTGGTTGGCATAGGAGCAACAAGTTTCTCGCAGTGCCATACAGAGGCCTCCTTATTTCAAGAAGAGGAGGTCTGAACCTCTGCAAATCTAAACAACAACCTCCACTAAGGAGTCTACCTGAGCTTCCAGATGGGGAATAGAATTTCCCAGATGGCCTAGATCTTTGTCTGCTCGAGCACTGGGTTCCTTTTATCCCCCATGATTACTGCTGAAATTCTTGCTACATTGGAGCCTACAGCCTGCTTCTATGAACAAGACAAGAAGAACAGAGGTGGCACACAGTGCCCAGGGAAGCTCAGAATTTAGATTTGGGTGGGCTCTGTCCTCTTCATCATAGATCAACACTGGTATAGCATACACCAAAGAATGGGGTATCCTCCAGTGTAAACAATTCAGAAGAAGCACACTTGGTTAAGCTGATAGTGCCAACCAGTCAGGTAGTGTCTGGGGCTTGGAAATATACTTGACTGCCATTCTGGAGTTAACCTGCTGTGTATGGCTAAAGGTATCTACATAGGAGGAGATATCTCGGGAGTATCTTTGGGACAGTAAGTCTTCCAGGTCCCCCAGAATAATCTTAGGATGGTCCCATTTACAACTGTCAGGATTAGAAGCAGAGCATGTTACCAAATTAATTCTAACCCCAACATAATATGAAGGTTTGGGCCAATGGGCCAGATGACCCTAGGTTTTTGGATAGTAAATTTGGTGGGTCTCTCTCATTTACATGTAACCTGACTCCCCCAGGTTCTACCAGTTTCTCAATATGACCTTCTGTTTCCTGCCTGGTCTTAACCTTTATAGATAAGGGATTGCATTGCCCAAGACCACAAGTAAGTTATGATGGTTTCCTTTCTAGGGCTATGAAGGAGTCAGAGTGCCTTCTGGAGGAAACAGTTTTGCAACCCCACTGAGCACAATAGTAGCTGCCTGGCTCTTGGCAGATGGGAGGGTGTATCATCTGGGCAGACATAGATAGATCAAAGCCCCCTTTTCTTTGATAGTGGACCCACAGCTCCAGGAACAGACGCCTTTGTGATATCTCCTTTTTCCAGTTGCTTCTGGTTGTAAAATGTTACAGAAATCAATCTGAAAGGTGGATTGAGTCTTAAGGGATAGATTGGTTATGATCTCCCAGTTTTGGTCTCTCTTAATTTCCACACTGATGGTCTTGGCTTCTGGGACTTCTGGGCCTTTCCCGCAGGGAAACAAAGCAGAAAAATTATAGTCATAGGGTCCATGTTGGTTCTATCTTTAGTGAGACAGGGGAAGGACCTGGCTAAGACCCATCTATCATTGTCCTCTGTAGCCTCCTTCATCTGGGTGTCGTAGATCCACAGGGTGATACTAGCAACCCTCACTGCTGTAGGGATGGTGAGAACCACAGGGTATAGGATTTCCACTTGGGCTCCAGGTTCTAGGTCCGGATCCTCTTTGCCCATATAAGGTCACCACCGTGGAACTTGTGAGCAGTCTCAAACATGGGCAAGGACACTACCTCTCAAACCTTCTGATGAACAGTTCTCTGATCCTGTTAAGGACTTGAGGAGGGGATGGTTAGTGACTTCTACCTTATGAACATCTCTTAGCTTAGGGAGGAGAGGGGGAGCCTTCCAAACATAATTTCAAGTGGGGTGAAACCTTCTCAATGTGGGGTACACTTAGCCTTTTAAAAGGCAGTAGGATAGTAGGAAGTTGGACCAATATTTTCTGATTTCAATGGTATATTTAGTGATTATTCCTTCAAGGATCCTTTCTATCTGTCCTGAGCTTTGTGGCCTATGGGCACAATGCCATTTCCAATCAACAATAGGATCTTTGCAAGATTTAGGTAAACTCTGGCCACGAAATTGAGGCCATTGTCAGACCACAGGGAGTCAGGCAACACAAATCCAGGAACTAACTCTTGGAGGAGTTTCTTGGTGACTATTGAGGCTGCCTCTGGGTAGGTTAGGTTTCCATCCATCCAGAGAAGGTGTTTATGGAACTAACACGTACTTATATCCAAGAACCGTAGCTAGTTTGTCAAGTCCCCTTCCCAGTGTGCTCTAAAGGCGCTTTCTCAGGCACAGGTGCCTTCTGGGAGCTTTTCTTCCTCCATCGGGGTTCACTTGTGCCCAAGTGCTACATCTGGATACAGTGGCGTTGACAAGATTGTCTAGTTGAAGGATGTAATATCTGAGCCTGAGTAACTCAGCAGTGTCAGATGTCTCCAGATGGGTGCCTGGTGGCATTTGGTGACCATCTGTATTCTGATAGCAGCAGGGAACACAATGCTCCCATCTGGCAAGATTCACTGCTTATTTTCCTCCATTTTGGCATCTTCCCCCTTAGTCTACTTGGTTTCTTCCTGTGTGTAGTTGGAGGACTCAAATGAAGGATGGTACATCCTTCTTCTCTCTTTTGATTAGGATGATCATTCTTCCTGTGACCTTTTTGCCTATAATAAGCACATTGGTCCTTGTCTGGCCTCTTTCTTTTTCAATATCTCTGACTTCCACCTCAGGGGCCTCTTTTATCAGTTTCCCTGAGCACTGCTCAGGTCAGTCATTTATTCTGTTTTTCTTCTACAGAACCACGATTATTGTGAACCTTTTGAGCACTCTCCAATAACTGGGACCTATTCATGCCTCCACACTGCCCTTCTATTTTATTTTGCGAGACAGGGTTTCTCTATGTAGCCCTCGCTGTCCTGGAAGTTGCTCTGTAGACCAGGTTGGTTGCAAACTCAGATATCCCTCTGCCTCTACCTCCCAAGTGATGAGATTAAAGATGTGAACAACCCCCCACTCTATTCAAAAACACTCTGACTTCTGAAGTTTCTGTGTAATATCTGGGACCTTCTGCATAAGAAAAACAATATTGATTGTTGGTGTTCCTGGATGTTTGGGTGTTTAAGCCTCACAGAAGTGTTTCCAGGAACTGAGTGGATGATTCTTAGGGCTACTGTATAACCTCACTCACCATCAACAGCTTGGTGGGTTTTCCAGCATCTGCCTTCAATCCTAACTTCTTCTGGCAAAAATTATGCAGAGCATCCTTGCCTTAGTCGGTGTTCAGGTTCCAGTCAAGTTGGACAGAGGGGAAAACTTGCTCTATTCAGACTGCGTTGTCCTCAAGTGATTTTCCACCTGGCTGAGGGCACCTTTTCTATACCCAAACAACATCCTACCCACACCTCAACGATAAGGAAGGTGGCCAAGAAATATTGGCATTCATCCCAGGTCAGCTCATGGGGGTCTCGAAGAGACTAACAGGAGTTTGGTTTCTCCCCCCAAAGAATAGTAGTTTCTGAGTTTCCAGCTATACAGATCATTGGTTGAAAAGAAACCATATACCATGAAAGGAGTAGAGCCACTCCATGTCTGTGGAGGGAAGAAGTCTGGGGTAGAAGAAACTACACCCCCCTTTTCATGAGCAGGGCAAGGAAAACTATTTCTCCATCCCCAAGAAATGAACACCATAGCCATCCTCATTGGCAAAACCCTCACTGAAGTGTTTTAACATGCCCTTCTTGGGGCTGTTCACTCCCTTTCCCATTTTAGATCTTTCCTCCAACCAACAGAACTGGTAGAAACACACAGAGATATATAAAGACAGGCTGACAGTAAAGATGATCAGAGGAGGCCACCACATAGAACTAAACCAAAGGCCTAGTGATTTCTCTCTCAGATACTGGATCCT